>PYHX02000413.1:30181638-30220354 GCA_004302925.2 Cochliomyia hominivorax
ATTAAATTTTTTAATTAAAATTTTAATATATTTGAAGAAATTCAATTTTGAAGAAAAATTTTGTTAATTAGAAACAAAAATCTGTTTATTTAACAAACTTTTCTTACGTTAAAAGTTCTACGAAAATTTTTCAATATTTATTTAATATTTGTTTCAGTGTAGTTTGTTTATTAAATTAATGTTTATTTTACAAAAACCACATTTAAATATTTCCTTAAAGAAAAATTACTATAATTTAACCTAAAATATTTATTTATGATCTTTAATCATTTATTCAACGGTAATCAATTCATCTCTTTATCATAAAAAAGAGATCAGTTGCCCCTAAAATCGTAATAATTCTCATTTCACTACTTTTAATTTCAATATTTTTTCAATATTTATTTTCTTATGAAATTCAATATTTTTTTTTGAGTTTTCTGTTGTAATAAAAAATATACGTGTATGTGGGCCGTTTTGTGGCATGTTTTTTTTCTTAAAATCTCTACTTTTTTTTGGGGTACAGAAAAAAAGGTTGCCTTTAAGGCAGATTTTTAAAACAAACAAAATGAAAAAAAGTTGTTGAAATCTTTACAAACAAAATCATATCAATTACTATTGAATAAATGATTAAATTAAATAAAAATAAATTGTTTTAAAAAAATGAAGGGGGAAAACGAAATTACACATGTTGTTTTAAGGGGATTTCTTTCATTTCGTGTTGGAACTGTCATGTTTCATGATCAAAATTAGTTTTCCGAAAAATAAAAAAAACATATAAAACAATTATACATGACGCAATTTACAGATTACAAAATTAAAGAAATTTGTGGAAGTATCATTTTATTTTGTTGGGAAGGAACAAACCCATTAAAATGTGTAGGTTTCCGTTGCTTTTAGGGAAAAGTTTGATTTTTTTTTGGGTTTGTCTTAATTAGTTTCAACATGTTAGAATTTGTGTTGAAACACTTTTTCTTTCTTTTGCTTTAAAAATAATTTAAGTTTTCCTTCCTCACAAAAAAGTGAAATCAAAAAAATCTTAACTTCTTTCTCTTTAACTTTTTTTCTTAGTAAATCAGTTTCGAAACACTGTAAAAATCAACTTAAATTAAAAAATTTTTAATCATACAATTTAATTTAATAGAACTAAAGCAACATTTTACTATTCAAAAAAAATGTTGCTAGCAACATTAGACAAAAATGTTGCCAGCAACATTTCGAAAATTAAAGGAAACTTTTCTTAAAGAATATTTGAAATAAATTTCTTCTCCAGGTCAATAATTAAATCTTGTTGCAGAAAAATGTTACTAACACCGTTTCATTTTAAAATTGAATATTAAAATTTTATTGCAAAAAATTGTTGTCAGCAACATTGCAAGAATTAAGGAAATTTATTAATTTTTTGTTAAAAAACATATTAAAGTCATACATTAAAAATTGTTGCAGAAAAATTTTGCCAGTTTTTTCAAAAATTAAATGCATTTTAAATAAAAAAAAGTTCATCGCTTAATCAATACAAAGATCAAATAAATCTTAAACTTCCCTTTTTTAATGTTTCCAAGTAAAATAGTTTCTGAGCAACGATTTTAACCCAAAATAACATTTATTATTTATTTTTGTTCAATACTCAAAATTTTATTGCTGAATAATCTTGCCAGCAACATTTCAATAATAAAAAAAATTATTTAGGAATTTTGAATAAAAAATTCATTAGAAATCAAAATAAATTAAAGTTATTGGAAACAAATTTCATTAGCAACATTTCGAGCTTTAATAAAATATTTGCAAAAACCTTTTTAATAAATTGAAGAAACGTTTTTAAAAGAATTTTAAGTAAGATGTTCTAGTTAAGGTCGTAAATTAAAATTTTGTTGCAGAAACATGTTGCCAGCAAAATGCTAAGAATTAAAAAACCTTTTTAAATTCTTAATAAAAAAAATTATCGTTTAATACAAAAAAATATTGAATAAATCGTAACTTTTCCTCTTATATGTTTTTCCCAATAAATAAGTTTCCGAACAACAATGTTGATACCTTAAATTACAATTTTGTTTCAGAAAAGTGTTGATAACATTATCAGAAATATGAAAATGACTAAAGACTTAAAGAATAGAATAGCAACATGTCCAAACTATGTAAAACAAGCCAAAGAACCACTTTATTTAACGGAACAGATATACTCACAGCAACATGTTGCAGATAATATCAGGTAAATTATTAATGAATTTTAAATTACTAAATTTATCAAATTTATCATAATTTTATAAATTAAGGAATTTTATGCAAAATAAATCAAGATAACATTACAATAAAATTAATTTTTAAATAAACATTTTGGCAACATGTTGAGAACTTTTCTTTCAACATTATAAAATTAGTTTAATATATTTACCTTTAATCATAATTTTTTGTTCAAGATAAATTTCAATTAACTAAAGATTTAATTAAGCAACATATTATGGGAGCAACAAAATGCGGAAAGTCTTCAAAACATGTTGCTATACTGATACTGAATCTTTAGATTTTTTCTGAAAATAATTGTTTATTCATTTTATTAATCACTGATTAGAATTGAATTTGTATTTAGTAAAATCGTATTTAACAGCAAAATATTTATAAAACTTATAATAAACATGTTGCTTAAGTGATATTAAATTATAGAGTACCAACAGATTTTTTCAATTTTTCTAAAAGTTTTTAATAGTTTTTCTATAGTAATCAAATTTTAAGAAATATATGTTTACATAAAGTGAAAAATTAAAATTTATTATAAGCAACATAATGTTGACCAACTTAAAAACATGTTAATAAATTAATATATTAAATTTTTAAGCAGATATAATTTTTTATTCTTTGTAGTACATTAATAATATTATTGAGAATTTAAAAATAAAAAAATATGATTAATTTTTATTTAGCAACATTTTTCTATGCAACAAAATGTTGATAATTTAAAAAACATGTTGCTTCATAAAAATTAATTTTAATGAAAATTTTATTGATTGATGGGTTAAAAAAAATCATTAATTAAGAAGAAAAATATATAAATTAAAAATAAAATTTTTACTAAGCAACATGTTTCTCGCCAACAAAATGTTGATAATTTAAGAAACATGTTGCTTAAATAAAAATAAATTTTAATGAAAATCTTTATTGATTGATGGGTTAAAAAAACAAAAACCAAATCTACAAGAAACAATAAAACTTTAATGTTTAGCAACATGTTGCCTAGTTAAAATCTATACATGTTTGATTAAAAATCTTCTCATAAATTAAGTTTTTGTATTTTTATTGATGAACAATTTCTGCTTGTAATTTTTTATCTTTTTCTAATTTACAAATTAATTGTAGTTTGTTTATTTCTTCTTTTAACTCTTCACCCCTCTCATTTTAATGACAAAACATGACAAGTGTACGGGGTTACAAAAACTGAACATTTGTTTATTTTTATACTTTGTGGTTGAATATTTTTTGTTGCTCAAAACGTTTTAATCACGATTTCGAAAGGTTTTTCTATTTTTCTATTTTTTACAATTTTTATTTATTTTTTTTATATTTTTTACATTTTTATTGATTTACAATTGCAATTTTCTAAGGTAAAACTGTTTATGTTGTTAGTTAATTTATTTTATGTAATAATTTAAATAATTATTGAAACGTATAATGGAAGCAAATTTAAACATTTTGTCATCATGTTGCAAAAATAGAAAAGAAAATGTTGTAATTAAATTTAAATTTAGAAATGATACAAAAAATGCTTAAAGATGAAATGAGATAATGTAGTGAAATAATGAGTTTAATTGTGGTTTTATATAAAAATAAATAAAATATGGTTTCATATGTTTAGAAACATGTTGCTAAGGTTTAAAATCTCTTAATATTATAATTTTATATATAACTTTATTAAATGTTTATAAATATTGATTTACTGAGGTTTATATTAGAAAATAAATTTGATTTGTTATTAAGCTTTACATAGTTTTAGCAACATGTTATGAAACTTTTAAATATTTGAATTCAAAAATATTTATAAATTCATATTCAGTTTAACTATAAATTAATTTTTAAAAAAGATTGATATTTATAAAATTTTAAATTTAAGCTTTAGCTAAATGTTGATAAATATTTAGCAACATGTTGCAATGATTATTTTAATATCAGAATTTAAGCTATTTTAATACAAATATTGATGGATATATAGTGGCTTATACTTCCTGGATAACAAAATGTATTTGATTTCAGTTAAAGCTTTTGAAAACATTACGGGCAAGCTGTCGATTTAAATATATTATATAATGTTGCAATCATTTAAAATATCTCAATATTGGATTTAAAAAAAATTTTAAATAAAATATTGATTGAATGGTAACGTTTTATATTTTTAATGAAATAAATTATTTGAAGTTATTTAAGTCTTATAAAAATTGCTGGCAACATGTTGCTAAGGTAACATAAAATTATTGGTATTTGTTAAAGAAAATAAACTGAAAGCTTCATAAAAGTCTAATTTAAGTTAAATTAAGATTTTCTTTAAAAATCTTAACAGGCTGAGTAAAACGATCTGAAAATATTATGAAGAAAACAGAAATTCCGAATGTCAGTGATATAAAAATTAAGAACTTAATTTTATATCTATATCTATCTCTTTCTATCTCAAAATCCGGTTGGAAGTTAAACTCGAATTAAGTAGTTTTAGGTAGTATTGAAAGGACTTTATAAAATGACAAACATTTTCGTTTTGAAATGTGTTTGCAAGTAAAATCTAAAATAATATGAGTTGCTGGCAACATGTTGAATGTTGATTAAAAGTGAATTGAAAACTTGCTAAAAAAAGACAGTTTAATTATTTAATTGGTGTCTCTTTTATGAGCTTTGTTGACATGTTGCTGGCCTTTGTAATTAACATAATTTAACATTAATTCCTTATGACTTACAATTTTATTTAAAAATGTTTTAGATTCAACTTTGGCTCCAACAAAAAATTGTTGCCGATAACAAAAATTAAATCATTTAAAGAAAATATGGGTTATAAGAAATTTTATGGAGTCATTTTTTCCATTAAAATGTTGCTGGCAACATGTTGCAAATCTATATATAATTATTTTGTTTCATTAAAATGTTGGCTGCAACATGTTAAAAATCTAAATATAATTATTTAATGGTAATTTTAGTTTTCGAAAAATATTTGTTTCATTAAAATGTTGCCTGCAACATGTTGCTATACTAAATGTATTAAATCACTTGGAAAAAAATTAAAGAAAATATAGGTTATGAGGGATTTAAATAGGCCTCAAAAGTATGTATATGATCTTTAAAAAATGTCTACTTTAAAAAATATCTTTACAAAGTCTCAATTTGTCGAAAACAAAATTTTGCAATTATATTTTATCCCCAAAAAACACCCACTGGTTTGTTGAAAGATTTAAAATTATTTTTTGGATTGAGGCAAATGGATGCATGCATGTATGTAGCAAATCTGCATGTTGCAATACAATTAAATTTTAGTTTTTGAAAACCAATTTAATGCAACATATTGCGTGTTTATTAAAAATTTCAATAAAAAAAACAATGATGAGTTTATTATAATTTTTTGAACCTTAAAAAACATTTCTAAAAAAAAATTAAAATTACATTGTAATTTTAACACACATTATAGCAGACATCATAATGCTGTAGAAAAAGTGAAAAAAATGACAAGAGAAAGTGTAAAATTACACAAAATTATACAAAAAGGAAAAAAACACATCATTTGCAAGGGAAAAAAGAAAAAAAAAACGTTCGATTTTTTTATTTTACACCCGCATTAAAGATAGAAATCATTTTTATCATGTTTTTAATTTTTTGCTTTTTAAATCTTTATTTTTTTCTAAGGAACAAACCCATTTTTCAAATGCCACCCACCTTTAACAGAAAAAAAACAAATAATTCTCACTTAGTAGTTTCTTACAAACAAAACCAGGGCCAAGTTTGTTAGGGTTTTAAAGAAGCAGCTTAAACGGAGAGAAGATGAGGAGAAAAAACATCATTAATAATCTTTAAGAAACTTCAAAATCTTCTGTGATTTATCACAATCAAAAAACTATTTACAGACCCCTTCAAATAATTCATGTTTTGTGGCATCAACTCAAATATTTATTCATATTAAAAACGAAACAACTTTAGATTTGAGGCAAACAAAAATTGTTGTTTGTCTGCAACAAATTCATTTACCAATTCCAATAAGTTTGTTGTTGTTGTTGTGGATTTTTTCTATGGCGATAAAAAAAAACTAAAGTTGCAAATGTTAAAATATTAGTTGCACAAATATTTTAAACATTTTGATACCCACCGCACCTTAAAATGTATCATCAATTGAAAATAACAATAAACTTCAGAGACCGTAAAAAGAGAGAGAGAAAAAATAAACCATAAATAAAAAATAAATAAAAAATAATGAAAATAACATTAAAACATCAAGTAAAGTGGTAAAATCCATTTAAAGAGAGACAAGCAAGAAAACTCCTAATAGACATTATAATCGATAACCCATTTTGAGCGGTTAAAATCTAAAATTCCATACATGTACAATGTTAGGATCAAACCTTGGCATACAACTCATCCAGCTAAGCTCAAACATAATAAACAAGAAACAATTTGGTTAAAAATTCTTTCAAAATAAAAAATCATATTTTTAACCCAAATCGGTTCAGATCGAAATTCTTTAACTATCTGAACAGATTTTACTATTATTATGATGCTGCCATCATATGAAAATTACAGTAACTAAAAATTCTATTCAAATTTTATTTGAAGTACCGTATTTTCAAATGGATATAACTTTCAGAAATTTTTGAGATTGTTTCAGATATCGTTCTATAACTTTTTTTCCACTAAATGGGATTTTTAAAATTTTATATATAGAAAAATGCTCTTCAAAACGTAAAAAAAAACTGGAGGAATTTGTTTGAAGTCAGATTATTAATGGAGACAAAAGGTATCCTCGAACTGAATCCATTCAGAATATGATGTTATAGATTTGCTTACACTTCTACACTGGAACTTATAAAAAAGACTCCATAAAATTCCCACATATTGCTTTATATTATCTGTTTTAGTTTGAGAACTTAAAACTGACCAAATTTGTTCTACTGGGAGGAAGTTATAAACCGATATCTGAAGCAAACCTCCAAAGCTTAAAATCATGAACATGAACATTATTTTTGTGATCTTTAATTCCTTTTTAAAAAGGGCCCAATATATGTCCACTGGCCTTAGCTCTGGGCAGTTTGTAGGATGTGCCTCTCTTGGTACAAATACCGCATTATTGTTCTTGTAGCACTCAAGGTCATGAAAATTTTCTCAGACCGATTAATACTAAAATTGAAAAAATCGCAAAAGCAGATATAAACCGATATCTGGACTAATCTTTAAACCCATAAATATGGTTCAATAATATACAATCACTTTTATGCCATCAACATTTTTCAAATCTGTTGCTTGTTAACATTGGAAAAATCGGATCAGCAGAAAAAAATTTAGAAACCAATATCTGAGATAACCTTCAGAACATGAAGACCAAAAAAAATATTTTTTTAAAGGACAATATAATAAGCTACAATACTTCCCGGAGGATTCAGGGGATTTATATATTTCAAACAAATGCAAATAAAATATCGGAATATATCTCTAGAATTATAGTGAATTACATCCTCATTACTTTAAATTATAGTCAGAATATTGAATGGGTGTAAAGATCCATGGAGGTCTAGGAGTTCCCATACAATGTTAGTTATAAATTTAGCTAAAGTTCTTAATATCTGAAATGAAATCGAAATCATGTGAAAGTGAAATGAACATAAAACAGTACAATTTACCCAAAACAACAAATTAACTCAAAAAAGAAAACGGAAATATACTTTTGTATGAATCTCGATTTGTAGCTTAAAATTATGTATTATAATTTGTTCCTTTTTTTTGGGGGGACTCCCCGAAAAATCTATTTCTTATATCAAAAAAAGACCTAATTTGGTCCAAAAATGAGAAAATTCACTTCTTTGGAATATTCCCGGGAATGAGCATTGCTGTTTTATGACAGACTATAGTGTACTATATACTAATTTTTGTCCCAAAATAAAGGTACTATTAATGCCAAAAAATATATATTTTATAATCAATTCAATTTAGTAGTAATTTATATTGGTTTTAATTTGTATCACTGACCTCTTAATGGTTTAATTTTTACCTCCATACAAATCTAAATGAATTTTCTTTTAACCATTTTTTTATTGTTGTTGATGTTTAGTTATGGAAAGAAAAAACAACTAATTCAAGATTATCTCGATTAAAATGTTAACTTTTATTAAAAGAAAATAAAAATACAACAACAAGATCAAAAACAACAACAACAACAACAACAACAAATTTAGACTAAAATATTTATTTTATAAGAAAAGAGAAAAACCAAGACCAAATCAAACATAACAAAAGAAACTTTGGGAGTTACAAGAGTTAGGAAAAGACAATTTATTGTTGTAAATTGATGAATTGATTAGAAGAAAAAAGAAGAAAATAACAAAATAAAAATTCAAATTGATGTCTTTACTTTAAAATACAACAAAACAACACACGATTATCTGTAATCAAATTGGTTCAAAATCTTTTTGTTGTTGTTGTTATTGTTAACTGGGGATTTTTTCTTTATTTCTTCTATTCGGTTCCTTTTATTTCATATATAAATTACGAAACGTTTTTTATTCGTTATTTTAAATCTTTATTTCATAGATTTTTTTGTTGTTATTAAAGATTTGCTTTTTCATTTTTATACCCTCCACCAACACAAGTGGTGAAGGGAGTATATTAACTTTGCCATTCCATGTGTAACGCATCAAATCAAAATCTGAGTCGTTTTAGCTATATCTGTCTGTTGTTGGCACACTTACATCCATAATAATTAATAGAGCTTAATGAAATTTTGTCTGAGTATTTGTTATAGTCCTGAGAAATTTCCTATTTAAAATTAGCAAAATCGGTTCAGCATATTGAAAGATATAGAATAATATCTGAGGCAACCTCTAAGTTCAAACAAAAAACTTTCGTTAAATTGTCAATTATAAATCGACCAATTAGAATAGTAATTCATTACCATTCCAAAAAACCTCAAAATCGGCTCAGTTCAAAAAGTTATAGCTTAAAATATAACTAATTTTATGACTGACTAGCAGACCAGGCAAACTTCTTCTTGCCACAACAATTTTTTTTAAGACGTAACTGGTCCTAAGTAAACATTAGTGTTGGATTATCATACGATTTAATTTGATTATCTGTAATTTAATTATGTTTTGTATGAAGAGTACCTCGCTGCCTAATCCTATCAGTCCGATATTTTTTCCAGTGATGATGTATCACAGTAGCATATTTGTTGCAAAATTTTAAAACTCTCATTGTGATAGTTGTTTAGATATTCGTTGATCAGTATTAGCTTTGTTTGGGAGGGGTGGGGGAAACCCCTACCCCACGTCTTCACCGTTTAATTTTTTTGTCCATTTAAAAAGTTCCTTGAGGAAGTAATTGAGACCAAATTTGATAAATCTCGCTTTTATAATTCTTTAGATATTCGTTAATCAATATTTGCTTTGTATGGCCGGTACCCTCCCCCTGACCCTTTTTGGAAGTTTTTATATCCTATAAGATTTCATCAAAATTGACCAAGTCGTTTTGGAGTCTATACGTAACATACATATATATATATACATACATACATACATACATACATACATACATACATACATACGTATATACATACGTAGACATATAGATAGATAGATAGATAGATAGATAGATAGATAGATAGATAGATAGATAGATAGATAGATAGATAGATAGATACATGCATACATAGATAAATACATACACACAGATACATCTGTGTATATGTATGTAACTATGATACGTCTGTGAGTGGTGTATGTGCCAATGTGTATGTACGAACTATATTGACTTCACACCCATTTGTGGTGGAGGGTATTGAAGATTCGGCATTACCGACTACAGCATTCTAACTTGTTTTTGCTTTAAATCTCTATATTTTTGATTTTTAAACAATAAATTTATTGTTTTTGTAGAAGAAAAAGAATTATTATTAGAAAGTTGTATTTAAAACGCCCACAAATTTATATTTTAATTTTTAGTTAAAAAGTTTGAAAAAATCGATTTGTAAAACATGTCGATGTTCATCAATATGTAACAAGACAACAAATAACTAAATTTTAGTTTTATCTTTAATACAAATGTTATTCTCAATTTATAGAGATTTTTTATAATATTTTGGGGTAGAAATAGTGAAAATAATATTAATTTTGATTTTTTTTAAACGGACTTTCTTTGGCAGGAAAATGTTGTAGTTATTATAGGAAAACATATTTTAATTATAGGAATAGTTATGGGGATTTGAAAGATTTATTGCCATAATTATTGAAAATAAAGATATATTGGATGATATAAAAAGTATATGTTATTGGTCCTCCATAAATCTATTATGTGAACTCTAATCAGAGAACAGAAATCACAGAAGACTGTTTGGTTTTGATTGCTTGATATTTTACAACTTAAATTGATTTAAAATTGATTGATATAATGGAAAGTACATTGGACTTCCTTCGGACTAAGAAACCCGAAACTTTATTCATCAATGAAGTTTCA
Source organism: Cochliomyia hominivorax (assembly GCA_004302925.2). NCBI lineage: Eukaryota > Metazoa > Arthropoda > Insecta > Diptera > Calliphoridae > Cochliomyia > Cochliomyia hominivorax. Next base: position 30,192,295 of record PYHX02000413.1, read on the forward strand.
AAATATGTTTTTCTACCCACCATCACCACAAGTTGTGTAGAAGGTATATTAACATTGTCATTCCATGTGTAACACTAAGAAGGAATCACCTAAGTCCCCATAATTTGTATATATATTCATCAAATCAAAATCTGAGTAGATTTAACTATGTCCGTCCGTCTGTCTGTCTGTTGTTGGCACTCTCACATCCGCAATAATTGACAGAGCTAAATGAAATATGGCCTGAGTATCTGGTATCGTTCTGAGAAGTTTCTTTTTTTTAACCAAAAAAATCGGTTCAACATATTAAAAAATATAGACCGATATCTGAGATAACCCTTAAATTGAAAGAGCTTTCATTTCCCCAGATTCTATTAGTTCTTTATGCCCAATAGTGAAGTGTAAAAAGTATATAGATCACACAATGTTAAAAACCCCGATTATTTCAGTTCTAACACTAACAGTATGCTGTGATCTTTCGATCTTTTTCGGGTGTGTAATTTTTTTCGATTCTTCAATTAATATTTTTCCAAATCTCATGATAATCGTTACAGTTGTTTAAACGCGAAATTGTTGTTACGAAGGTGTCAGAAATCAGGTTGTAGCTTTTTTCTAAAGTGGAGGAATTTCTGAAATTGGGTTATAACTTGTTTGGAATTTTAATGAATTTTAATATCGAAGCGCTTTGAAAAAAATAATAATTTGAGGTTATTTGACTCTTTATAATAAACCGCTTATGCTGGATTATATCTGAGTATATGGCTTCTTAAGGAAACAAGAGCTGTTCTTTTGGAAAACCTAAAACGTTTCCAACGTTTAAATTAACGTATGCGAATGGATTTTTTTGTTTTTGACCTACAAAGTCCACAAGCCAAGCGATAATAAACAATTTAAAGTTTTCAAAACTACTTTCCATTCGAAACACACAGGTTAAATTCAAAATTTTGATCTGAAAAAGAATCGACAAGGTATGGATTTTTTCCTATGGGGTTTTTCGATACTCTGTGTCATGAAGTCTTTCAGAAAAATTTGATTTAGGATAAAAATAAGTGATGATACACTTTTGGCAAAAACGACAATTTTTGATTATTTCAACTTCTTTCAAATTGAACAAGATCGAGGTATGAGTTTCGGATAAATATAAAAAAATGACTCCAACATCTTACAAAATATAAAAAATTAAAAATATGATTTTTATTAAAGGTCATATTAGGAATTAGAGGAAAGTGAAATAATTTTTTAAATTAAATTTGAAAAAAAAAAGAAAGTTGTCATGTGGTTTAGAATGTAGGAGCCCTACTTTGCATCCCTATAACTCCACCCACAAAGCCAGAATGGAGTACAAACTGCCGAGGTTACAATGCCACACTCTTTTGCTATCATTAGTTTAGTTTCGAACAAATCCATTCAGCCAAGAGTTACAGATTTATTTAAAAAAAATCTATTTTCCTCATTTCTATTATTAGGTGATTAATCAAACTTTGGTAGCAACAACAAACCTAATTTTTGCCATAATCATAATATGATAATTTTTCAACTTGAGGAAATTTCTATTCTTTTTTTATAAAAAAATTAAAGCTTTTTTCTTTTTTTTTCAATTAAAATTTTTATTAGAAAAATCTTTTGAACTGTAACTAAAATTTGAATATCCAAAATATAATATTAAATATTATTATATGAGACGATATCAACACTTCATGGTCTAATTATTTGCTATTTTTATTATTTTTTTAAAATTATTTTTGAAGTCATGGCTTCAAATTTCCATGAAGGAGATCTAAAAATAACATTATTTTGTTTGAAAAATATTAAATTTGAAAATAAAATTTAAAACTCTGATGTGAATTTTTGGTGGATAAAATAATTATGGTCAAATACAATAAATAAATAAGTGTGTCAAATGAAATAATTATATTTAACACCTAAAACAATGAAAGAAACAGAAATACCGACCATGAAGAATTCATAATAATAAAAATTATGAAATAAATGAAGCAAAAAATAATTTATTCGATTATGCCGAATCTGCAATACCCTCCATCACAAGTTCGTTATGTTTCGTACATACACACTCAGAGACGGGACAATATATACAACTTTTATTGAGTCATAAAATAAGTTCTATTTATCGCTTTTACGATTTTTTTTTTTTTTGCTTAAACTTAGAGGTTGCCTCAGATATCGGTCTATATCTTTTAATGTACTAAACCGATTTTGCTAGTTTTAAATAGGAAACTTCTTAGGACTTTAACAAATATTCAGGTCAAATTTCATTGAGCTCTGTGAGATATAGTGAGATTATGGGATCTAAGCTGATTCCTTCTTAGTGTTACACAAGAAATGACAAAGTTAAAATACCCTCTTCACCACTTGTGGTGGTGGAGGGTATAAAAATAATTAAAAATATTGTGGGTTTTTCAACATTAAAATGAAAAATTGACCATGACAATTATTAAAAATCAGATAAATAATTCAGTTACTTTTAAACGTAAAACAGAAACAGTTTTCCTAAATTTTCACCAAAAATCCCCTTAAAAGGAAAATTATAACAACAACTTTAGTCTGAGCTCTACAACTGAGACTTTTAAATTCCTCTAAAAAGGTGGTTGGTTGATTTCTGTCTGGATGTATGTTTGCTGTCTGGCTGGTATTTAAAGTGTTTCTGCATTGTGTTGCATGTACGCATTCAACATACAACATGCGTTTTTGTCTATAAATTATTCATTCAACGTCATAATCACTATTATAAGGTTTTTGTTGTTAAACAAAAAAAAAAACAAAAACAAAACTCTTAACCATAATATTGTTATTGGTAATCATTATTGAAAGAAAAACCATTATTTTTATTGTTAAATAAAAACAACAACAACAACAAAAACAATAAGCTCTATAATGCGTTTTTCAATTTATTACTTAAGCGGAAAATCAACGAATTGGAACATTTCGGTTTTTAGAAAATTTTATTATTTAATAGAAAAAAAGGGGGAATTAAGGGAAATAATACACACGACGAAAAAATGCGTTTAAGGAAAATCATTTCGTGTTTTTGTATAAAAATGTAATTTTCATTTCATTCCAAGTTTTACTTGCAACAACAACAAAAAACAATTTTCCATTTTCATTGTTCATTTGCAACAACGCAATTTTCAATGACAGGAAACCACCAACTGACTGGTTTAATTGTGGTTTTTCATAACAAACACTTTTGAAGTCCCTGAAAAAATGGGGTTCTAAAATTCTAAGGGAAGTTTTTGTTTTTGTTAGTTCCTGTTTTGTTTGCAAAAAGAGGGTTAAAATCCAAACGATTTAACTCTTATTGTTTATTTAATGGGAAATTTATGAGAAACAAAAAGCTGTTTTTTATAATTTGTTGTCAAAATCTATAATTAGTTCCCACAAACAAAGCGATAGATAATCAAACATATGTTTGCAACAGAAATTTTATTGCTCTTAAAAACTTAGAGGTAATAAAATTGATTTTTATATTTTGAAAATAAATTTAAAATTCAAAAACGAAATCAATTAAAAGTAAATGATTCAATTCATTGTCGATCATCTTGATCGCATCACATTTGAAATATAAAATTTTTCTCAAAAATATAGAGCTTTTGAGGTTGTTTCAAAAGCTCTAAAGACGGAAGAGCAGATTTTCGATAAATGCTCTATTAAGCTGAATTTTCGATTTACAATAAATTATCGATTAATTTTAGATTTAAAAAAAATGTCGACAAATTCTTGATAAAGAAAAAAATGTTCTCTTTAGAGGAAAATCGAGAATTTATCGAAAATTTTAGAAAAAAAATTTCGATAAATTCTCTATTTAGAGAAAATTTTAGATAAATTCTCGATTTAGAAAAAATTGTCGATAAATTCTCGATTTAGAGAAAATTTTCGATAAAATCTCGATTTAGAGAAAATCTTCGATAAATTCTCGATTTAGAGAAAATCTTCGATAAATTCTCGATTTAGAGAAAATCTTCGATAAATTCTCGATTTAGAGAAAATCTTCGATAAATTCTCGATTTAGAAAAAATTTTCGTTAAATTCTTGATTTAGAAAAAATTTTCGTTAAATTCTCGATTTAGAAAAAAATTTCGATAAATTTCGATTTAGAGAAAATTTTCGATAAATTCTCGATTTAGGAAAAATTTTCAATAAATTCTCGATTTAGAGAAAATTTTCGATAAATTCTCGACTTAGAGAAAATTTTCGATAAATTCTCGATTTAGAGAAAATTTTCGATAAATTCTCGATTTAGAGAAAATTTTCGATAAATTCTCGATTTAGAGAAAATTTTCGATAAATTCTCGATTTAGAGAAAATTTTCGATAAATTCTCGATTTAGAGAAAATTTTCGATAAATTCTCGATTTAGAGAAAATTTTCGATAAATTCTCGATTTAGAGAAAATTTTCGATAAATTCTCGATTTAGAGAAAATTTTCGATAAATTCTCGATTTAGAGAAAATTTTCGATAAATTCTCGATTTAGAGAAAATTTTCGATAAATTCTCGATTTAGAGAAAATTTTCGATAAATTCTCTATTAATAGAAAATTTTCGATAAATTCTCTATTAATAGAAAATTTTCGATAAATTCTCTATTAATAGAAAATTTTCGATAAATTCTCTATTATAGAAAATTTTCGATAAATTCTCAATTTATAGAAAATTTTCGATAAATTCTCAATTTATAGAAAATTTTCGATAAATTCTCAATTTATAGAAAATTTTCGATAAATTCTCAATTTATAGAAAATTTTCGATAAATTCTCAATTTATAGAAAATTTTCGATAAATTCTCAATTTATAGAAAATTTTCGATAAATTCTCAATTTATAGAAAATTTTCGATAAATTCTCAATTTATAGAAAATTTTCGATAAATTCTCAATTTATAGAAAATTTTCGATAAATTCTCAATTTATAGAAAATTTTCGATAAATTCTCAATTTATAGAAAATTTTCGATAAAATAAATTCTCAATTTATAGAAAATTTTCGATAAATTCTCAATTTATAGAAAATTTTCGATAAATTCTCAATTTATAGAAAATTTTCGATAAATTCTCAATTTATAGAAAATTTTCGATAAATTCTCAATTTATAGAAAATTTTCGATAAATTCTCAATTTATAGAAAATTTTCGATAAATTCTCAATTTATAGAAAATTTTCGATAAATTCTCAATTTATAGAAAATTTTCGATAAATTCTCAATTTATAGAAAATTTTCGATAAATTCTCAATTTATAGAAAATTTTCGATAAATTCTCAATTTATAGAAAATTTTCGATAAATTCTCAATTTATAGAAAATTTTCGATAAATTCTCAATTTATAGAAAATTTTCGATAAATTCTCAATTTATAGAAAATTTTCGATAAATTCTCAATTTATAGAAAATTTTCGATAAATTCTCAATTTATAGAAAATTTTCGATAAATTCTCAATTTATAGAAAATTTTCGATAAATTCTCAATTTATAGAAAATTTTCGATAAATTCTCAATTTATAGAAAATTTTCGATAAATTCTCAATTTATAGAAAATTTTCGATAAATTCTCAATTTATAGAAAATTTTCGATAAATTCTCAATTTATAGAAAATTTTCGATAAATTCTCAATTTATAGAAAATTTTCGATAAATTCTCAATTTATAGAAAATTTTCGATAAATTCTCAATTTATAGAAAATTTTCGATAAATTCTCAATTTATAGAAAATTTTCGATAAATTCTCAATTTATAGAAAATTTTCGATAAATTCTCAATTTATAGAAAATTTTCGATAAATTCTCAATTTATAGAAAATTTTCGATAAATTCTCAATTTATAGAAAATTTTCGATAAATTCTCAATTTATAGAAAATTTTCGATAAATTCTCAATTTATAGAAAATTTTCGATAAATTCTCAATTTATAGAAAATTTTCGATAAATTCTCAATTTATAGAAAATTTTCGATAAATTCTCAATTTATAGAAAATTTTCGATAAATTCTCAATTTATAGAAAATTTTCGATAAATTCTCAATTTATAGAAAATTTTCGATAAATTCTCAATTTATAGAAAATTTTCGATAAATTCTCAATTTATAGAAAATTTTCGATAAATTATTAAGGTAATTCATTTCCGAGGGCCATTTTGTCCAAAAATTAATTTTATTTTTATGACAACTTTTATAAAATTCAAACATCTTAAATTACTTTAGTAATTATGTATTAATCATAAATTAAGCTCTTAAATAAAACATCATATCAAATTACCACCATTATATGCCGACTTCAAAAAAGAAGAAGAAATATTTAAATATTTTTATTTAAAGTATCTTCCAACGCTTTAGCGGAGACACTTGAAATGCAACGACCTTACAAATCTGAATAAAATTAATGACTTTAAGAGACTTAAAGTAACATCTTTTTTTTTGGTAACTATTTATTTAGCTTTTTTTCTTTATTATTGTAGTTTGTAGCCTTTTTTAACTAAATTTTGTAAATCCGATTGTAGCACTATTGACCCTGACAAACTAAACAATTTGTATAGAAAAATTGCATACGGGTTTCAAATAATATTTTTTTTTAGTTTTTCGATTTCAATTTATTTATTTGTTTAGCGATTTTTGTGATTAAATTTTGAATCATCATTTTTTGAACAAATTTTTATTCAAAAGAAAACTTAAGGAAGGATGAAGCGAAAAAAACTGCAACATTTTCGAAAGTCAAAGATCAACAGAAGCCAAATCAACAAACCGATAGATAAAGATAGATGAATGAAAAAGAGAAAAAAAAAATAAGGAAAAAATTAAATAAATTTTTAAATTTATTTAACAATTTTAAAAATTATGGAAAACAAGTAAGAATGTTATATTCGGCTATGCCGAATCTTCAATACCCTCCACCACAAATGCGTGTGAAGTAAATAGGTTATGTTTCGTACATACACAATCATACATACGGACACATATATAAAAGTTTTTCTTATATACAACACAGGAACACTTAATGAGTCATAAAATTGGTTGTATTTTTTATATTTTTTAGATATAACTTTTTTGTCTACTGAACCGATTTGGAACGATAATGAAGCACATATAACTTAATATCACGGCAAAATTTCATTCTAATTTGTCGATTTATAATTGATAATTTTATGAAAGTTTTTTTGCCTGAACTTAGAGTTTGACTCAGATATTGGTCTATATCTTTTAATATACTGAACCGATTTTACCGGAAACTTCTAAGGTCAAATCAGGCTGAAACAGCTAATTCGGCTTGGATTTTGATTCGATGTATATATACATTATGGGGTCTGAGATGATTCCTTTTCAACGTTACACACGGAATGACAATTTTAGGAAAGTTATTTCTTAAACTTGTAGGTTGCTTCAGATATCGGTCTGTATCTTTTAATAAACTGAACCGATTTTACCGGTTTTAAATAGAAAACTTATTAGGACTACAAAAAAATACTCAGGCCAAAATTCATTGAGTTCTGTCAAATATTGTGATGTAAGAGGCCCAACAACAGACGGGCAGAAGGACAAGCTAATTCGGTTCAGATTTTGATAATTATGGGATTTGAGGTAATACCATCTGAGAGTTACACACGGAATGACAAAGTTAATATACCCTCTTCAACACTTGGGGTAGTGAAGGATGAAAAAAATATTATGTTTAATAAATAAAAATTAATAGATTTTCTTCTTAACACCTCGTGTCCAAAAGATAAATTTTAATTAAAAATTATGTTTTTCCATAAATTTCCTTTATATTTCCTATATTTTCCAAAAAAAAAGAAAAAAAAACTTCCGCGTTTGTGAGATAAATTAAAAATAAGTTTAAAAATTTTCTTAAATAAATTTTGATCATCAAAATTATATTTTCTTAAGAAAAAAATTTTCAATTTTTCCACGAAATTCTCTTAAAGCTGGAAAAAAGGCGTTAACATCTATTTTCAAAAATTTAAACTACTCCCTAATAAGTATTCATATGTTATTGTTTGATATTTCTCTTGGTACCGTTAAAAATGGGCGTGTTTGTGAAGGCGTCAAGAGGTGTTTAAACTGTCATTTTATTATAGTTTGTAGATTTCTTGAAGTGAAAACTTAATAAGTGGAAACTTATTTTGCTTTAAATCACTTGTTTTGAAAAAAAGACATTTAAATTGTTAACAATTTGAAAAGAGCGTTAAATATTTTACTCAAAAAAGAAAAAAAAACATTATTATTTTTAAAGACAAAAAAAGAGTAAAAAACTATTCAAATTTCAAAATTTTTAAGATTCAAATTTTAATATAAAAATTTCAGACTCACCCCCTGTTTATAGGTTCATTTAAAAGGGGGTTAAGAAAAATTAATATTTACCTGAAAATAAAATAAAAAAATATTTGTTAAAAACATGGTTAATATTAATAAAATAATCAATAAAACTAAATTAAAAAATAATACAAAATTTTTGAAGGAAAATAATCTGTATTGAAAAAAGGTTTTTATAATTATTCAGAAATTAATTTAATCAGTCGGCGATTACAAAAATGCTAATGTTATTTAATAGTAAATATATTGTCACTAAGGTGACCAGAAATTGGAATCAAAATATTTCTAATTGTGGGCGTGGCATGTTATTAAAGAGAAGCATTTAATGTACATTTTTCTAAAAAATGATTTTTATAATTTTCTCAGTAGAAAATTGCCACTGCTTGAACCGATAACTTGAAGATATTTGTCCGTTATATAGCTGGGATAATAGTCTATTAGATTTGGAACTATTTGCTAAGGTATTATATACTCTTGCACAAAAGTTATAGCTTCTGAAGGACAAAAAGGGTTTAGCAAAATTTTTCGACGATGATAATGAAAAAGGTGTACTTTTTAACCCTAAATAGACTTTTGTACCCTCTCGGGCCTTTGGTAAACTTTTTGCGGGCGTGGCATTTTATTTAATACATTAATTTTTAGTAATTTTATAAAACTTATTTTTTCAGAAGTAAATCACCACCTGAAAACAACTACTGATAACTGTCCGACTTTTTCCTGTTCTATAGGTGGGATGGTGGTCGTTCAGGAATGCTATAAGGTAACTCTATAACATCGACCCTTGCTCTGACACACAATATCTATTTTTCAAACGATTTTCCATAGCTTCCATGTAAGACCATGACAAAGGTTGATTTAACATTAAATATCATATGAAATTAGTATATAACTTTGCTGAAGTATGTGTAATGCAAGTACAAATCACTGAACAAAATTTAGTTGTCAGCGGGTCCATAATTTTTAATAGCTTCTACTTTGAAATTCATCAACTATTTCTGAACTGATTTTAAAGATATAAAATTCTAAATTTTTGACCAATAAAAATTGTTTCGGAAGGACACTGTAAAAAATCTAGTGGGAGGTCAATTATTATAGAAAAACTGAGCGAACAGAGAAAACAAGAAATTGTAAGTCTTCGTTAATATTTTTATAGATCTTGTAAGGAAGAATAGAAGCAAATTCTGATTAGAATGATAAAAGTGGAGATCACTGATTGTAAATCGGAAGATAAGAGTTACAGAACAGAATATTTGACAGACAAAAGAAAATTTTTTCCCGATGTTTTTCGATCAAAGAAAGGGGTTTGAAATAAAGCCAAAAAATAGAACTGGAATCTGGTATTGAATGGAATGTAAGACTTGAAGGCCACAATAACTACCAAATAACTAGAAGAAAGATCATTCAGATGATTCCATGAACCCAAACCAAAAAATTTCCACAAAATTTGAGCAGCGAGAGGATTTGAAATAAGGACAAATCAGATAAGTAGAATTCAGAAAGATTATCTCGTTCAATTCTGAAAATTAAAAAAAATAATAATCAGAGAATTCATACCCTTAAAAATTTATATCAGTATAATAACTTCAAGGTGAGACATTTGTAAATTCCTCGAAAGTGAGAAGTTAAGGTCAGTTTAAGAGGATTTAACAAGTTATGGTGGCAATCAAACCGATAAAATTAAGTCCTGATATCAAAAAGACAATTAATCATTAAAAAATCATTAGCTGCATAACATTAGAATTACTGAAATTTTTATATAACTAAATTGCCTAAAAGCAGTCAAAATGACTTCTTCAAGAAAAGCAAGTTAAAAGCATAAAATAATTATTTTAATTAATAGTTAATTCACCTTTTTGAATTTTAGACGCAGATTATTTAAAATAATTATCATTTTTCAAAAGAAGTCAAAATGACTTCATTGTTAAATATAATATTAAAATTTTTAAAGTTGAGTAAGTTAGGTGATACAAGGCAGATGATTGTCAAAAAGAATAAACTTGCTTATTTATGGATATAGAGAGTTATTAAATCCAGGGAAAAGAGTTATAGATTTCAGGCTTCTATAAGATCTATTAGTAGCGGAGACAAGGTGAAAAATTAATCTTTAAAATATTCGTTATTACATAAGGAGGTATTAACGAACTCTATTTAAAAATGAGTTTTAAATAGTTTAGTATTCATTTAAGTGAAATTTATTATTTAAAGTGATGTTTTCCAGATACTTTTTCCATGACCTAATAATTTTAATATCTGTTAACATATTGACAACTTTCTTTTACGGAAGATATAAATTTCTTTATTAACAACATTGTTTTCTCTGAGACTTAAGAAACATTTTACAGGAAATTTTTCAATTTCGTTAATGGGGGAAAAAAATTAACCTGATAATGCGTGAAGACATGACTGCACAAATTATAGTGTACGTTTTGAAATGGGTTAAATAAATTTCGGGAAATTAATTTCCACATTTCAAAATTTATTATTGAAAAAATATTTCAGATGAAAAATATTTAACTGAAAAATAAAAGTTTTTCTTTGTAATGGTGAGTCAAGTCTTGCAACATGCTGGCTGATAACTCCCTGGTTACAGATATTATGACATATATATTTAGATTATTGTTGTTTTAGTTTTCTTTTTAAGAAATAATTGTTGGCAGTTGTAGTTTTATGATTTCGTTTGTAAAAAGAAAAACTTTAATAAGAAATGACGGAATATATTTTAACAAAATTGACCCCCTACAGCTTTGGAGCAACAAAAATTTAGCTTGAAAGCTGGTTGGATGGATGGATAGATGACTTAACTGAGTGACTGGTTAAGCTGCATGAAGGAATGAATAACCAAAATGATGATGGTGGTGTTGGAGTTGTTTCAGTTTCAGTTTGAGTTTGATGTACAAATCATCAACTTAAAAAAAATAAAAAAAATATAACAATTTTGTTTTCATTTCAACGCTTGATCCACTCGACATAAAAAGCTGCAAAAAAGATTTAACACTGATCAAGATTTGAAAACAACAACTACAACAAAGCAGTTTTTTTAAGAAAATTGAATTTTCGCAAAAAAAATATAGAAAATTTAACAAAAACAAAAATCTCAACATTTGTTACGTTTATTTTGTTTGAAATGTGGAAGCAAGAAATTTAACAAATTGTTGCAATTTTTGTTAGCGGCAGCAACAAGCTGTAACAATAAAAAACCATATAACACAAATAACAGCAACAACAACAACATCAACCAGCATCATATTCACATTTTCATTTGAATTTTTATTGTTGGCAGTGGTATGTTTTAGTTGTGGCACGTTGCGCCTACCTCCCGTAGCAAACAATTGGTTGGTTATAAGGAAATAGGCTTGTTATCATCACTTGTTCCAAACGGTATGTAAATTTTGTTTCATTTCGTTTTTTTGCTCTCGACGCTCTTAAGCTCTATAATAATGTTTGAAGTTTGACAGACGTATTTTTTGTTTCGTTAGATTTTTTACACACCTTCTTTTTGTTGTTGTTGTTTTCTTTGTTTTAAATTTAGGATCTCATCAGTTTGTTCAGTTGCAAAATAGACTGTAATTATAAGGAACTACTACTCTCAATTCACTACTACTGCAACACTTTAATTATGGTTCGCAAATTTTAATAATAAAAAAATTTGAAATTAATTAAAATTTCATAAATTATTATGAATTTTTATTTTAATTGTTATTTAAATCAGATTTCCGCTAAATCACTTTTTATGATGAAATCTGGATTTTGTTTATTGTCAACAACTGTGATTTATACAGTGAAGGAGATGTTGAAATCAGGAACTGATAAGTGACAAAAATAACTGGAGGCAAATATGTGTCAATTAGAGAAAAAATGCGGAATTGAGAATGAAGAGGGAGAACAGCATGTTACCACACTGAATCATTTGTTTATATAGAGCTTAAATGTGTCCTTAGAAAAATTGTTCTGCCTTAAAGTTATCCAATGACTTAACCATTTTCACTTCACCATTTTTATTTGAGGTGACATACACACCCTTTCGTACTGCGAAGCGTCCAATTTTGTTTGCGATTTGATAACTTAACAAAACTTTATGTTTGAGCGGATCTATAATCCAGTTCCTAAGTTTTTACTTCGCACACATTTCTACCAGGAGCATAGTTCCTCAACAAAGCTTTCTGTTGGTTTTTCAGTTCCTTTAATTATTTATGTATTTTGAATGCAGATAAATTCATGATTCGACTGCTGTTGCTTAGTTCTAGGTAATTTCGTATCAATCATTGTCTAAAACACCGCCCTCTATGTGTGGTGTAATGGTAGAAATCTTTGCTAATTTTTTTTTAAATAGCGAATCTAGCTGACAAACTTCTGGTCCTTGTTTACTGACATTTCCTTATTCATCCAAAATCGGGTTGGACAGAGGCCTTCTCCCATGTTTTTAACTTTGAAGCGAAGATGAATAAAACCACATTTTTATTATGCAGAATAACCATCTCTGGAAGACAGCATATTACAATGACCAGTTCGGGGCCTATAAATCTATAGATGGAAAACGCCTTCACTATAACTCTGTTCAATTTTATTTAGATATCTCTAACGGATACAATGTTACATAAACGTTTACGACAAAAATCTTGCAATTTCACCAAATTTTTTTATACATCACGAGATTTATGAACTTTTCTAAATCTGGAAAGAAGGAAAATTTTTGCACAGTAAAGGATACCGGGTAAAAGCTATTAATTATATATAAATAAAAATATTGGCTTCAGACTGTGCAGGGGATTTTCCCTAAAAATGTTCTGAGACAATTGTGAGCTGCTCTTTACTCTCTGCCCTTAAAAATGTGGAATTTAGATTGTCAGAATAGGGGACTTTAACTTATCATGACATTTTCCTTTTCAGTTAAAATATGTCATCTTTAATTATCTTAATATTTTTCGGTACATTCGAGGGATAATTCTTGACTTAGATTTTTCAGAAGAGATATTTCGTGTACAAATAATCCATCTCCATTACATCTTTTGATCCTCCTCCTTGAATTTTTTTATTATTTGATTTTTTTCCATTTCCTATAAAATTTCATATGATCAAGAACGTTATAGTAGCTGATCTTCAGATACTTATAAATTCAATTTGACTCTTTATGGGATATAACTTCTTCAACTCCTATAAAAAATTTGGAGAACAATACGAAGTCCAAAACGATTTTTCTTGTTGGTAATAAAACGAAGGCAAATTTCATTAGATTAGAATCAAGTCAGTGGGAACAACCTTTGTCGTGCAGTGGAAAAAATGGAAAATGTACTAAAGCTTAATTAATGCCGTTTTCTTCTAAATCACAAAACAATAAATCAAAATGATAAAAAAAATCTTTAAATGATGATTTTGTATAAAAAAGAATATATACATCAAATATCGCTATATATATAATAAATCAACCCTAATTTTATGACTACAAACATTTATGGTTCCATTCTACCTTTTTATATCTTTTCATCAGTTACATTTCAGTTTCTAGATGGATAAACAACAACACCTGTTTATATTTCGAATAGAATGAATAAATTTCTATAACTGTTAAATTAAAACCCTCCATAAATTATTGACATATTGATAATTATAAAACCAATTTGTTATAAAAAATTAATATCGATTCAAACTTATCATAAAACAAGGGACAAATATTGTTATTGTTATTAAAGTTCAGCTGATAAATCTATTTAGGACACAATGACTTTAAAGGAAAATGCACTTTAATTATATATAAATAGAGTGCATTTTATCAAATTCTTTAGAACAAATCAGACAAATGTTACCAAAAGAGGGTTAATTATAGGAAAAAAACATTGTGGGTAAAATAAATAACGATGACAGGCGGTTATTGGGACAGACATGACAGCTAAACACCGAATAGTTAGTTGAGAATGAACGAAATAATGAGTGAATGACTGACTGACTGCTGTCTGTCTGTCTAACATAAACAATAAGCGGTAATTTGTAAGTGTTAGATTTTTAACCAAAAAATATGTTGTTGTTTTTTTGTGGGTTTTGAAAAAAAAAACCAACAACATTAAAAGACACAATTGCATTTTTGTTTATTTAGATTTATTGTTTTCGATAAATTTTAACAAGTTTTGCAGCCCGAAAAACAATGAACACGATCGAATGGGAATTCTGTTCAAAGTTTTGTTAAGTTCAAAACTTTTTAAACTTAAAACACGTGTTTTTTCTTTGTTTTAAATAACAATAAAAGAACACACACAAACTGAAAAATCACCCGAAATTAATTTTTATTGAACTGCACCCTAATAAATCATTCCATGACCATTTTTTGCTTTAAAGTTTCAGCACAAAATTATAATAATTTATTCTGAAATATTTTTCAAAATTATTTAATTTAAACACTATCTGATCTGAAAAGGGATTAAATTGGGAAAAAAATACCTCCAAGAAATAAAAAATTATGTTATAAAGAAAATAAACCTTTTATTTGATCAAAAAATCAACAAAAACAATTTTTAAATGCTCTTTTTACGATTAAATTTTTTATTCAGAAGAAAAATTGAGAAAAATATTATATTTTGGGAACATTTGCGATAAATGTTCTACTTAAGGAAATTTGAACAGAAAATTGTCTACCTAAAGAAAATTTACGATAAATGTTCTATTTAGCGAAAGTTAATAAAAATGTTCTATTATGGCAAATTTTCTATTTAGGAAAAATTTGTCATACATTTTCGAAGTAGAGAAATTTTGCAATAAAATTTCTATTTAGAGCAAATTTTCGATAAATCTGCTATTTATGGGAAATTTTCGATAAATCTGTTATTTATGGAAAATTTTCGATAAATCTGCTATTTATGGAAAATTTTCGATAAATCTGCTATTTATGGAAAATTTTCGATAAATCTGCTATTTATGGGAAATTTTCGATAAATCTGCTATTTATGGAAAATTTTCGATAAATCTGCTATTTATGGAAAATTTTCGATAAATCTGCTATTTATGGAAAATTTTCGATAAATCTGCTATTTATGGAAAATTTTCGATAAATCTGCTATTTATGGAAAATTTTCGATAAATCTGCTATTTATGGAAAATTTTCGATAAATCTGCTATTTATGGAAAATTTTCGATAAATCTACTATTTATGGAAAATTTTCGATAAATCTACTATTTATGGAAAATTTTCGATAAATCTGCCATTCATCGAAAATTTTCGATAAATCTGCCATTTATTGAAAATTTTCTATAAATCTACAATTTATTGAAAATTATCGATAAATCTGCCATTTTTTGAAAATTTTCGATAAATCTACTATTTATTGAAAATTTTCGATAAATCTACAATTTATTGAAAATTATCGATAAATCTGCCATTTATTCAAAATTTTCGATAAATCTACTATTTATTGAAAAGTATCGACAAATCTACTATTTATTGAAAATTTTAGACAAATCTGCTATTTATGGAAAATTTTCGAAAAATTTGCTATTTATGGAAAATTTTCGATAAATCTGCCATTTATTGAAAATTTTCGATAAATCTGCTATTTATTGAAAATTTTCGATAAATCTGCTATTTATGGAAAATTTTCGAAAAATTTGCTATTTATGGAAAATTTTCGATAAATCTGCTATTTATGGAGAATTTTCGATAAATCTGCTATTTATGGAAAATTTTCGATAAATCTGCTATTTATGGAAAATTTTCGATAAATCTGCTATTTATGGAAAATTTTCGATAAATCTGCTATTTATGGAAAATTTTCGATAAATCTGCTATTTATGGAAAATTTTCGATAAATCTGTTATTTATGGAAAATTTTCGATAAATCTGCTATTTATGGAAAATTTTCGATAAATCTGCTATTTATGGGAAATTTTCGATAAATCTGCTATTTATGGAAAATTTCGATAAATCTGCTATTTATGGAAAATTTTCGATAAATCTGCTATTTATGGAAAATTTTCGATAAATCTGCTATTTATGGAAAATTTTCGATAAATCTGCTATTTATGGAAAATTTCGATAAATCTACCATTTATTGACAATTTTCGATAAATCTGCCATTCATCGAAAATTTTCGATAAATCTGCCATTTATTGAAAATTTTCTATAAATCTACAATTTATTGAAAATTATCGATAAATCTGCCATTTTTTGAAAATTTTCGATAAATCTACTATTTATTGAAAATTTTCGATAAATCTACAATTTATTGAAAATTATCGATAAATCTGCCATTTATTCAAAATTTTCGATAAATCTACTATTTATTGAAAAGTATCGACAAATCTACTATTTATTGAAAATTTTAGACAAATCTGCTATTTATGGAAAATTTTCGAAAAATTTGCTATTTATGGAAAATTTTCGAAAAATTTGCTATTTATGGAAAATTTTCGATAAATCTGCTATTTATGGAAAATTTTCGAAAAATTTGCTATTTATGGAAAATTTTCGATAAATCTGCCATTTATTGAAAATTTTCGATAAATCTGCTATTTATTGAAAATTTTCGATAAATCTGCTATTTATGGAAAATTTTCGAAAAATCTGCTATTTATGGAAAATTTTCGAAAAATTTGCTATTTATGGAAAATTTTCGATAAATCTGCTATTTATGGGAAATTTTCGATAAAACTGTTATTTATGGAAAATTTTCGATAAATCTGCTATTTATGGAAAATTTTCGATAAATCTGCTATTTATGGAAAATTTTCGATAAATCTGCTATTTATGGAAAATTTTCGATAAATCTGCTATTTATGGAAAATTTTCGATAAATCTGCTATTTATGGAAAATTTTCGATAAATCTGCTATTTATGGAAAATTTTCGATAAATCTGCTATTTATAGAAAATTTTCAATAAATCTGCTATTTATGGAAAATTTTCGATAAATCTGCTATTTATGGAAAATTTTCGATAAATCTGCTATTTATGGAAAATTTTCGATAAATCTGCTATTTATGGAAAATTTTCGATAAATCTGCTATTTATGGAAAATTGTCGATAAATCTGCTATTTATGGAAAATTTTCGATATATCTGCTATTTATGGATAATTTTCGATAAATCCGCTATTTATGGAAAATTTTCGATAAATCTACTATTTATTGAAAATTTTAGACAAATCTGCTATTTATGAAAAATTTTCGATAAATCTACAATTTATTGAAAATTATCGATAAATCTGCCATTTATTGAAAATTTTCGATAAATCTGCCATTTATTGAAAATTTTCGATAAATCTGCCATTTATTGAAAATTTTCGATAAATCTACTATTTATTGAAAATTTTCGATAAATCTGCTATTTATGAAAAATTTTCGATAAATCTACAATTTATTGAAAATTATCGATAAATCTACTATTTATTGAAAATTTTAGACAAATCTGCTATTTATGGAAAATTTTCGAAAAATTTGCTATTTATGGAAAATTTTCGATAAATCTGCTATTTATGGAAAATTTTCGATAAATCTGCTATTTATGGAAAATTTTCGATAAATCTGCTATTTATGGAAAATTTTCGATAAATCTGCTATTTATGGAAAATTTTCGATAAATCTACTATTTATGGAAAATTTTCGATAAATCTACTATTTATGGAAAATTTTCGATAAATCTGCCATTCATCGAAAATTTTCGATAAATCTGCCATTTATTGAAAATTTTCTATAAATCTACAATTTATTGAAAATTATCGATAAATCTGCCATTTTTTGAAAATTTTCGATAAATCTACTATTTATTGAAAATTTTCGATAAATCTACAATTTATTGAAAATTATCGATAAATCTGCCATTTATTCAAAATTTTCGATAAATCTACTATTTATTGAAAAGTATCGACAAATCTACTATTTATTGAAAATTTTAGACAAATCTGCTATTTATGGAAAATTTTCGAAAAATTTGCTATTTATGGAAAATTTTCGATAAATCTGCCATTTATTGAAAATTTTCGATAAATCTGCTATTTATTGAAAATTTTCGATAAATCTGCTATTTATGGAAAATTTTCGAAAAATTTGCTATTTATGGAAAATTTTCGATAAATCTGCTATTTATGGAGAATTTTCGATAAATCTGCTATTTATGGAAAATTTTCGATAAATCTGCTATTTATGGAAAATTTTCGATAAATCTGCTATTTATGGAAAATTTTCGATAAATCTGCTATTTATGGAAAATTTTCGATAAATCTGCTATTTATGGAAAATTTTCGATAAATCTGTTATTTATGGAAAATTTTCGATAAATCTGCTATTTATGGAAAATTTTCGATAAATCTGCTATTTATGGGAAATTTTCGATAAATCTGCTATTTATGGAAAATTTTCGATAAATCTGCTATTTATGGAAAATTTTCGATAAATCTGCTATTTATGGAAAATTTTCGATAAATCTGCTATTTATGGAAAATTTTCGATAAATCTGCTATTTATGGAAAATTTTCGATAAATCTACCATTTATTGACAATTTTCGATAAATCTGCCATTCATCGAAAATTTTCGATAAATCTGCCATTTATTGAAAATTTTCTATAAATCTACAATTTATTGAAAATTATCGATAAATCTGCCATTTTTTGAAAATTTTCGATAAATCTACTATTTATTGAAAATTTTCGATAAATCTACAATTTATTGAAAATTATCGATAAATCTGCCATTTATTCAAAATTTTCGATAAATCTACTATTTATTGAAAAGTATCGACAAATCTACTATTTATTGAAAATTTTAGACAAATCTGCTATTTATGGAAAATTTTCGAAAAATTTGCTATTTATGGAAAATTTTCGAAAAATTTGCTATTTATGGAAAATTTTCGATAAATCTGCCATTTATTGAAAATTTTCGATAAATCTGCTATTTATTGAAAATTTTCGATAAATCTGCTATTTATGGAAAATTTTCGAAAAATCTGCTATTTATGGAAAATTTTCGAAAAAATTTGCTATTTATGGAAAATTTTCGATAAATCTGCTATTTATGGGAAATTTTCGATAAAACTGTTATTTATGGAAAATTTTCGATAAATCTGCTATTTATGGAAAATTTTCGATAAATCTGCTATTTATGGAAAATTTTCGATAAATCTGCTATTTATGGAAAATTTTCGATAAATCTGCTATTTATGGAAAAATTTTTCGATAAATCTGCTATTTATGGAAAATTTTCGATAAATCTGCTATTTATGGAAAATTTTCGATAAATCTGCTATTTATAGAAAATTTTCAATAAATCTGCTATTTATGGAAAATTTTCGATAAATCTGCTATTTATGGAAAATTTTCGATAAATCTGCTATTTATGGAAAATTTTCGATAAATCTGCTATTTATGGAAAATTTTCGATAAATCTGCTATTTATGGAAAATTGTCGATAAATCTGCTATTTATGGAAAATTTTCGATATATCTGCTATTTATGGATAATTTTCGATAAATCCGCTATTTATGGAAAATTTTCGATAAATCTACTATTTATTGAAAATTTTAGACAAATCTGCTATTTATGAAAAATTTTCGATAAATCTACAATTTATTGAAAATTATCGATAAATCTGCCATTTATTGAAAATTTTCGATAAATCTGCCATTTATTGAAAATTTTCGATAAATCTGCCATTTATTGAAAATTTTCGATAAATCTACTATTTATTGAAAATTTTCGATAAATCTGCTATTTATGAAAAATTTTCGATAAATCTACAATTTATTGAAAATTATCGATAAATCTACTATTTATTGAAAATTTTAGACAAATCTGCTATTTATGGAAAATTTTCGAAAAATTTGCTATTTATGGAAAATTTTCGAAAAATTTGCTATTTATAGAAAAGTTGCGATTTCAATATTTAGATATTAAATATTTATGTTTTTCTTCATAAGAATGATAAAACTTAGAGTATTTGTTCTGTTAATATATTAAAGGACATCCTCCTTTACTTCACTTTCTGAACCATAAATCCTCAAAGGGTTCCAAGAACCAAAATTGCTTTTATTTCCATAAATACTTCACTATTATTCAGCTATATTTTTTTATTCAAATTTATTTCAAAAAAACTTCAATTTTTCCCTTTTAAAAATATCAAACCAACAAAAAGGTCTTTTTATGAGATAAAGAGAAATGTTAACAAAAATGTGGGGCGTTTTCAAGAAACCAATATAATAAAAAAAAACGTTACAAACATGACAATTTATTAACTACTGTGTCACAATTTGTGGATAAATGAATGTAAACATTTTCAAATATTGACAGTTACAACGGCTGCAACCAAAATAGCAAATGACACAATAACAACAAAAGCAGCAACAGCAGCAGTAACAACATTCGCGTGTTGTAAAAATTGCAATGGCAGCAGAAAAAAAATGTAAAACAGCAATAACAACAACAATAATATAAAAACAAAAATTGATTACAAATAGTAAAAATATTTTTTAGGGAAACAAAAAAAAATAAATAAAAATTGGGATTTCAACTAAAATTGATTTGCAAAAAATGTGAAAAATCTAACAAAAGATTTATGAAGGAAAATAATGACAGCAGCAGCCATAAGTTTAACAAACATGTCAATTTGTTTTCAATTTTTGAGGTTAAGAAAGATATTTTTTGTAAATAAAAATCCATTAAAAGAAAGAAAAATGATAACAAGAAGGATAATTTTAAAGGTTTTAGGGCAACAAAATTTCAATTTCATGACAAATAGTGACTGGAGCTTAATCTTTTCGATAAATTTTCTATTTAGCGAAAATTTTCTATTTAAAGAAAATTTTCGCTAATTTTATATTTAGAGAAAATTTTCGATAAATTTTCTATTTAGAGAAAATTTTCCATAAATTTTCTATTTAGAGAAAATTTTCGATAAATTTTCTATTTAGAGAAAATTTTCGATAAATTTTCTATTTAGAGAAAATTTTCGATAAATTTTCTATTTAGAGAAAATTTTCGATAAATTTTCTATTTAGAGAAAATTTTCGATAAATTTTCTATTTAGAGAAAATTTTCGATAAATTTTCTATTTACAGAAAATTTTCGATAAATTTTCTATTTAGAGAAAATTTTCGATAAATTTTCTATTTACAGAAAATTTTCGATAAATTTTCTATTTAGAGAAAATTTTCGATAAATTTTCTATTTAGAGAAAATTTTCGATAAATTTTCTATTTAGAGAAAATTTTCGATAAATTTTCTATTTACAGAGAATTTTCTATAAATTTTCTATTTACAGAAAATTTTCGATAAATTTTCTATTTACAGAAAATTTTCGATAAATTTTCTATTTAGAGAAAATTTTCGATAAATTTTCTATTTAGAGAAAACTTTCGATAAATTTTCTATTTAGAGAAAACTTTCGATAAAATTTCTATTTAGAGAAAATTTTCAATAAAATTTCTATTTAGAGAAAATTTTCGATAAAATTTCTATTTAGAGAAAATTTTCGATAAAATTTCTATTTAGAGAAAATTTTCGATAAAATTTCTTTTTAGAGAAAATTTTCGATAAAATTTCTATTTAGAGAAAATTTTCGATAAAATTTCTATTTAGAGAAAATTTTCGATAAAATTTCTATTTAGAGAAAATTTTCGATAAAATTTCTATTTAGAGAAAATTTTCGATAAAATTTCTATTTAGAGAAAATTTTCGATAGATTTTCTATTTAGAGAAAATTTTCGATAAATCTTGATTTTTAGACAAATTTCGATAAATATTTTTATGTGCAGCCCTTTTCTCACCACATAATTACTGCAGCGCGATTTGTTAATAAATTCCATTGTTTAGAATGTAAAATTAA
Source organism: Cochliomyia hominivorax (assembly GCA_004302925.2). Lineage (NCBI taxonomy): Eukaryota > Metazoa > Arthropoda > Insecta > Diptera > Calliphoridae > Cochliomyia > Cochliomyia hominivorax. Next base: position 30,214,377 of record PYHX02000413.1, read on the forward strand.
AAAAAAAAATTATCTAACAAGACTTTAAACAAATGTGAACAATTCATAGCACTTTTTAAAACAATTGACCCAAAATAAATAAGTTCAAAAATTTATTTTAACTTTTTTTTTTTTTTGTTTTGACCATAAATTGTGCTCTGGTCACACACCACCTCTGTCAGTGGTATTCACGAATTTTAAACATGAACAAAACATTTTTTTGGAAATAATAAAAAATTGAATTTCCTTCAATAAAACATTTATTGAATTAACGAAAAAATGGCAAAAAAACTAAACAAATAAAAACCGCCTTTTCCTTTGGCATAATTAAAGACCATAAATAAGAAAAAAGATTTGGAGAAAAAAATATTTTTTTTTTTTATAAAAAAGAGAGAAAAAACCAAAAAACATACAAAAATATTTAATAGACATAATGGGTCAAAGAGTCAAACATATGGTGGTGGTAAATGAATGTATGAAAAATGTTAGAAAAATATTATTAAAACAAAAATATTATAGTCATAAAATTATAAACAACAAAAACGGGGGAAAAACCCAATAGTTTGTCGTTGTCATTGTGGTTCTGCCTGAGATCTCTGAAACTTAGTTGCTAAATGCAAAAATACTGCTTAAACGCCATTAAACTACAGTGAGAAAAATTTAGGGGGAAATAAAAATTTAAACATAAATTAATGTTCGATTTTATAATAATAAATGCGTTTTCACTCAAACGTGAATAAACAAAAAACTTTAAGCCCCGTTTTAAAGTTGTTCAAACGCCGACTTTTAATTATAATGAAAAAAATCTCAAATTTATATTTTTTCGAATTTTAGTACGTTTTTACAAATAGAGAAAAATTATATGAAATTTAAAACCAACGCCTTTTTAACACTTACAATAGACTAAATAGACTGACAGTTGGACTTCACTTGACCATAAATATTAAATTGCACTTTATACGAGATCACAAAATTTGGCAAATAAAACAAAAATACAAAAAGGTAGGTGCTTTAAATAAAGCTTTTATTTCAAATAATGAATTGAAATAACTGTCAATCATATTAAATACAATAATGAATTTCAAGAAACAAAATCAGAGTTAAAAATGATCTCAATTAACCCATGACTGGCTAAAGAGGTTAAAGATATAGAAAATTTAATTATTTAAATAAAATAAGAAATAAAGCGGAACTCATTTTAGATTAAGGTCAGTAATTCACAGAATATAATTAAATTAAAGTTATTTTTTGCATATTTTAATTTTCTGGAGTTAAGAGGTCAAAATAAGGGTAATTGCAGAATGGGAACTGCTAATTGGGAACTACTTTTTAGTTAAACTTTGTTAAAACAGAAAAAACTTGATCTGATGATAGTTTTTGAGAAAATTTTCAATAAATCTTCATTTTAGAGAAAATTGTCGATAAATCTCCAATTTAAAGAAAATTGTCGATAAATTTCCAATTTAGAGAAAATTTTCGATAAATCTCATAATTTAGAGAAAATTTTCGATAAATCTCATAATTTAGAGAAAATTTTCGATAAATCTCATAATTTAGAGAAAATTTTCGATAAATCTCATAATTTAGAGAAAATTTTCGATAAATCACATAATTTAGAGAAAATTTTCGATAAATCACATAATTTAGAGAAAATTTTCGATAAATCACATAATTTAGAGAAATTTTCGATAAATCACATAATTTAGAGAAAATTTTCGATAAATCTCATAATTTAGAGAAAATTTTCGATAAATCACATAATTTAGAGAAAATTTTCGATAAATCACATAATTTAGAGAAAATTTTCGATAAATCACATAATTTAGAGAAAATTTTCGATAAATCACATAATTTAGAGAAAATTTTCGATAAATCACATAATTTAGAGAAAATTTTCGATAAAACTCATAATTAAGAGAAAATTTTCGATAAATCTCATAATTTAGAGAAAATTTCGATAAATCTCATAATTTAGAGAAAATTTTCGATAAATCTCATAATTTAGAGAAAATTTTCGATAAATCTCATAATTTAGAGAAAATTTTCGAATAAATTTCACAATTTAGAGAAATTTTTCTATAAATCTCATAATTTAGAGAAAATTTTCGATAAATCTCTAATTTTGAAAAATTTTTCGATAAATCTTCAATATAGAAAAAATATTCGATAAATTTTCTATTTAGCGAAAATTTTTGATAAATTTTCTATTTAGCGAAAATTTTCGATAAATTTTCTATTTAGCGAAAATTTTCGATAAATTTTCTATTTAGAGAAAATTTTCTATTTAGAGAAAATTTTCGATAAATCTTCTATTTAGAGAAAAATTTCAATAAATCTTCAATTTAGATAAAATTTTCGATAAATCTTCTATTTAGAGAAAATTTTCGATAAATCCTCTATTTAGAGAAAATTTTCGATAAATCTTCTATTTAGAGAAAATTTTCGATAAATCTTCTATTTAGAGAAAATTTTCGATAAATCTTCTATTTAGAGAAAATTTTCGATAAATCTTCTATTAGAGAAAATTTTCGATAAATCTTCTATTTAGAGAAAATTTTCGATAAATCTTCTATTTAGAGAAAATTTTCGATAAATCTTCTATTTAGAGAAAATTTTCGATAAATCTTCTATTTAGAGAAAATTTTCGATAAATCTTCTATTTAGAGAAAATTTTCGATAAATCTTCTATTTAGAGAAAATTTTCGATAAATCTTCTATTTAGAGAAAATTTTCGATAAATCTTCTATTTAGAGAAAATTTTCGATAAATCTTCTATTTAGAGAAAATTTTCGATAAATCTTCTATTTAGAGAAAATTTTCGATAAATCTTCTATTTAGAGAAAATTTTCGATAAATCTTCTATTTAGATAAAATTTTCGATAAATCCTCTATTTAGAGAAAATTTTCGATAAATTTTCTATGTAGAGAAAATTTCGATAAATCCTCTATTTAGAGAAAATTTTCGATAAATCTCCTATTTAGAGAAAATTTTCGATAAATCTTCTATTTAGAGAAAATTTTCGATAAATCTTCTATTTAGAGAAAATTTTCGATAAATCTTCTATTTAGAGAAAATTTTCGATAAATCTTCTATTTAGAGAAAAATTTCGATAAATCCTCTATTTAGAGAAAATTTTCGATAAATCTTCTATTTCGAGAAAAATTTCGATAAATCTTCTATTTAGAGAAAATTTTCGATAAATTTTCTATTTAGAGAAATTTTTCGAAAGATCTTTTATTTAGCGAAAATTATTGATAAAATTTTCTATTTAGCGAAAATTTTCGATTAGAGAAAATCTTCGATAAATTTTCGATAGAGAAAATTTTCGATAAATCTCACAATTTAGAAAAAAATTTCGATAAATCTTATAATTTAAAGAAAATTTCGATAAAACTCTAATTTAGAGAAAATTTTCGATAAATCTCCAATTTAAAGAAAATTTTCGATAAATCTCACAATTTAGAGAAAATTTCGATAAATCTTATAATTTAAAGAAAATTTCGATAAAAACTCAAATTTAGAGAAAATTTTCGATAAATCTCCAATTTAAAGAAAATTTTCTATAAATCTCACAATTTAGAGAAAATTTTTGATTACATCTGCAAATCTTCGAATGCAGATCCTTTATAACCTGATCAAAAAGAAAATCAAATAATACTTAAATGTTGAACGTGTGTTAAAAACTTTTCGATCTCACTCCTTATTTTTATTTCACATAAAAAATTGTTTAAATCTAATTTCAGTTTTATTTAACCACGTAGGTAATGATGCGATTTGTAAGACTAAAGATTTTAAATTTAATATGAATTTAGTAATAAATTTACAAGAAATCGATTATTTCACACACACACACATATACATATACATGAGAAATAACGATAAATTACTATTATTATTTCTTTTAACAGACAGACAAATAAATTCAAACACTCTTGCTCATTTGAAAAAAAATTGCAGGAAAACTTATGTGATCAAGTTTAAGAGAAAAGACATGAAAAAGGCACCGCCAAATAAGCCACTACACAATTATAATTACAACAAAAACCTCTGTAGGTTTTATGATTTTATGTTCATTTTAGTTGAAATTTTAGTATGTTGATGTGTGATAAAATTTGATATTATTTAAGGTAAAAAATACTCTTATTAGTTTTCTACTTTTACAAATTTCTGCTTAAAATAACTTACATTTTCCTTATGAGGAGGAGATGATGAAGGAGGAGGAGGTTTTTGATTAAAATGTAATTTTGTGGTTACAAATTGAAACTTACCTAAAAAGAGAAGAAAGAAAAATAGATAATTGTAATGGAATTATGAGTATTTAAAATTAATGGCAATTTAGTGCTTATTTACTATAAACGGAGTTAATTTCAAAATTAATATGATTTTTTAACAAAAATTATTGAAATAAATTACATGATTGAAGCCACCATAATTCAATACATTGTTTGTTAATCATATTATGTTTGGCCGAAACATAATAGTTTTCGGAAAATATCACACATATTTCTCTCCATCATTTAAATTCCATACTTCTTTTCTCCCAACCATATTTTGTTTATGTATAATTATAACATGGGTGTAGTGAAACAATCTTATTTACTATATTTTTCCCATATGCGTTACCTTATCAACGCCTTTGTGTCTGTCTGTCTGTCAGTCAGTTTATCTTGATATTTTCACAAAAGTGTACACAAATTAACTGCTCAATTACAAGTTTTATTAATTGAGATCACAGAAACTGAGATGTTGAAACAGCATTTCCTTTCATCACATAAAAAATGTTAAAACTTCAAATGAAATTGTCTATAAAACCCTCAACAAATAAAAATCTTGATTTTAGCAAAAAAAAAAAAAAAAAAAAAAAAAAAAAAAAATCACTTTTATAAACTTACATCATTTTTGACTTAAAGACTAAAAGACAGACAGACGGACAAGACGAAAGACTCTTTAGAGAATCTAATAAAACATCTTGGAACACATTTAACATAAATTTAAAAGTTTAAAATGTCAATAAAAATTAGTTAAACAAATTAAATGTAAATAAAACAAGTCAACAAGAAAGCTCAACATCATTAAGACACAAAAAATAAAAAAAAAAAAAATAAAACACAAGCAAAAAACAACAACAACGTATGAGATGTTGCATCAAATAACATTTTTCTTTAATTGCCAAGAAAATCACTTTTTCAAATTAAAATGCTAAAAGTCAATGTAATTTTTTAAGAAAAAAAATAAATAACTTCGAAAATTTAGTGAAAATAAAAAAGGAGATTTATCGAAAATTGTCTCCCAAAGGCAAATTTATCGAAAAATTTATATAAATTAAGACATAATGAATATTTTCTCTAAATAGGAATTTATAGATTTTCTCTTAATAGGAAATATTCTCTAAATAGGGATTTATCGAAGAATTCTCTAAATTGAGATTTATCGAAAATTGTCTCTAAATTGGAGATTTATCGAAAATTTCTCTAATTGGAGATTTATCGAAAATTTTCTCAAAATTGGAGATTTATCGAAAATTTTCTCAAATTGGAGATTTATCGAAAATTTTCTCTAAATTGGAGATTTATCGAAATTGTCTCTAAATTAGGAGATTTAACGAAAATTGTCTCTAAATGGGAGATTTATCGAAAATTGTCTCTAAATTGGAGATTTAACGAAAATTGTCTCTAAATTGGAGATTAATCGAAAATTTCTCTAAATTGGAGATTTATCGAAAATGTCTCTAAATTGGAGATTTATCGAAATTTTCTCTAAATTGGAGATTTATCGAAAATGTCTCTAAATTGGAGATTATCGAAAATGTCTCTAAATTGGAGATTTATCGAAATTTTCTCTCAATTGAGATTTATCGAAAATTTTCTCTAAATGGAGATTTATCGAAAAATTTTCTCTAAATTGGAGATTTATCGAAAATTTTCTCTAAAATTGGAGATTTATCGAAAATTTTCTCTAAAATGAGATTTATCGAAAATTTTCTCTAAATTGGAGATTT
>PYHX02000413.1:30220454-30244891 GCA_004302925.2 Cochliomyia hominivorax
TAATAATTCTCATTTCACTACTTTTAATTTCAATCATTTATTTTCTTATGAAATTCAATATTTTTTTTTGAGTTTTCTGTTGTAATAAAAAATATACGTGTATTGGGGCCGTTTTGTGGCATGTTTTTTCTTAAAATCTCCACTTTTTTTGGGGTTCAGAAAAAAAGGTTGCCTTTAAGGCAGATTTTTAAAACAAACAAAATGAAAAAAAAGTTGTTGAAATCTTTACAAACAAAATCATATCAATTACTATTGAATAAATGATTAAATAAAAAATAAAATTGTTTAAAAAAAGAAGGGGGAAAACGAAATTACACATGTTGTATTAAGGGGATTTTCTTTCATTTCGTGTTGGAACTGTCATGTTTCATGATCAAAATTAGTTTTCGAAAAATAAAGAAAAAAACATATAAAACAATTATACATGACGCAATTTACAGATTACAAAATTAAAGAAATTTGTGGAAGAATCATTTTATTTGTTGGGAAGGAACAAACCCATTAAAATGTGTAGGTTTCGTTTCTTTTTAGGGAAAAGTTTGATGGGTTTTTTTTTTGGTTGGTCTTAATTAGTTTCACATGTTAGAATTTGTGTTGAAACACTTTTCTTTCTTTTGCTTTAAAAATAATTTGAGTTTTCGCTTCCTCACAAAAAAGTGAAATCAAAAAAATGTTAACATTTTTCTCTTTAACTTTTTTCTTAGTGAATCAGTTTCGAAACACTGTAAATCAGTTAAATTTAACAAATTTTTTAATGCCATACCAATTTAATTTAATAGAACTAAAGCAACTATTTTACTATTAAAAAAAATGTTGCTAGCAACATTAGAAAAAAATGTTGCCAGCAACATTTCAAAAATTAAAGAAACTTTCTTAAAGAAGGTTTAAAATAAATTTCTTTTCCAGGTCATTAATTAAATCTTTGTTGCAGAAAAATTATATTAAAATTTTGTTGCAAAAAGTTGTTGTCAGCAAAAATTGTTTGCAGAAAATTTTGCCAGCTTTTTTTCAAATATTAAAAAACTCCTCTATTAAATGCATTTTAAATAAAAAACTATAAAAAGTTCATCGTTTAATCAATACAAAAATCGAACAAATCTTAAACTTTCCCTCTTAAAATTTTCCAAATAAAATAGTTTCGCGAACAACATTTTTAACCCAAAATAACTAAAGCAACATTTTATTTTGAGGTCAATAATCAAAATGTTGTTGCTGAATAATCAACATTTAAAAAATTAAAGGAATTTTCAAAAATAAAGGAATTTTGAATAAAAAAAGTTCATTAGAAATCAAAGACAAATTAAAGTTTTTGGAAACCAAATTTCATTAGCAACATTTCAAGCTTTAATAAAATATTTGCAAAAAACCTTTTTAATAAATTGAAGAAACGTTTTTAAAAGAATTTTAAATAAGACTAAATAAGATTTTAGTTAAGGTCGTAAATTTAAAATTTTGTTGCAGAAAACATGTTGCCAGCAATATGTTAAGAAATTAAAAAAAAACTTTATAAATAAATTTTTAATAAAAATTTAGTTTATTAGTTTATCGTTTAATACATAAAAATATTGAATAAATCGTAAGTTTTCCTGCTTATAAGTTTTTCCCAATAAATAAGTTTCCGAACACAATGTGATACCTTAAATTACAATTTTGTTTCAGAAAAGTGTTGACAAGATTATCAGAAATATGAAAATGAATAAAGACTTAAAGAATAGAATATCAACATGTCCAACATGTTGCAGATAATATCAGGTAAATTATTAATGAATTTTGAAATTACTAAATTTATCATTTTAATGAATTAAAATTAAGGAATTTTATGCAAATAAATCAAGATAACATAACAATAAAAATTAATTTTTAAATAAACATTTTGGCAACATGTGAGAACTTTTCTTTCAACATTACAAAATTAGTTAAATATATTAACCTTTAATCATAATTTTTTGTTCAAGATAAATTACAATTAACTAAAGATTTTTATTAAGCAACATGTTATGGAGCAACAATATGCGGAAAGTCTTCAAAACATGTTTGCTATACTGATACTGAATCTTTTAAGATTTTTTCTGAAAATAATTGTTTATTCATTTCTATTAATTACTGATTAGAATTTAATTTGTATTTAGGAAAATCGTATTTAACAGCAAAATGTTTGATTAAACTAATAAGAAACATGTTGCTTAAATGATATTAAATCATAGGGCACCAACTGAATTTTTATTTTTTCTAAAATTTTAAATTTATAGTAAAAAAAATTAATTTATAGTAAAAAAATTTTAAGAAATAAAGTGAAAAATTAAATTTATTATAAGCAACATAATGTTGACCAACTTAAAAACATGTTGATAAATTCATATATTAAATTATTGAGCAGATATAATTTTTCATTCTTTGTAGTACATTAATAATATTATTGAAAATTTAAAAATAAAAAAATAAGATTAATTTTTATTAGCAACATTTTTCTATGCAACAAAATGTTGATAATTTAAAAAACATGTTGCTTCATAAATTAATTTTAATGAAAATCTTTATTGATTGATGGGTTAAAAAAATCATTAATTAAGAAGAAAAATATATAAATTAAAAATAAAATTTTTACTAAGCAACATGTTTCTCGCCAACAAAATGTTGATAATTTAAGAAACATGTTGCTAAATTAAAAATAAATTTTGATGAAAATCTTTATTGATTGATGGGTTAAAAAAACAAAAACCAAATCTACAAGAAACTATAAACTTTAATGTTTTGCAACATGTTGCCCTAGTTAAAATCTATACATGTTTGATTAAAAATCTTCTCATAAATTAAGTTTTTGTATTTTTATTGATGAACAATTTCTGCTTGTAATTTTTTATCTATTTTTAATTTACAAATTAATTGTAGTTTGTTTATTTCTTCTTTTAACTCTTCACCCCTCTCATTTTAATGACAAAACATGACAAGTGTACGGGGTTACAAAAACTGAACATTTGTTTATTTTTATACTTTGTGGTTGAATATTTTTTGTTGCTCAAACGTTTTAATCACGATTTCGAAAGGTTTTTCTATTTTTTCTATTTTTTTACAATTTTTATTTATTTTTTTATATTTTTTACATTTTTATTGATTTACAATTGCAATTTTCTAAGGTAAAACTGTTTATGTTGTTAGTTAATTTATTTTATGTAATAATTTAAATAATTATTGAAACGTATAATGGAAGCAAATTTAAACATTTTGTCATCATGTTGCAAAAATAGAAAAGAAAATGTTGTAATTAAATTTAAATTTAGAAATGATACAAAAAATACTTAAAGATGAAATCAGATAATGTAGTGAAATAATGAGTTTAATTGTGGTTTTATATAAAAATAAATAAAATATGGTTTCATATGTTAGGAACATGTTGCTAAGGTTTAAAATCTCTTAATATTATAATTTTATATATAACTTTATTAAATAATTTATAAATATTGATTTAATGAGGTTTATATTAGAAAATAAATTTGATTTGTTATTAAGCTTTACATAGTTTTAGCAACATGTTGTGAAACTTTTAAAAATTTGAATTCAAAAATATTTTTTAAATTCATATTCAGTTTAACTTTAAATTAATTTTTAAAAGATTGATATTTATAAAATTTTAAATTTAAGCTTTAGCTAAATGTTGATAAATATTTAGCAACATGTTGCAATGATTATTTTGATATCAGAATTTAAACTATTTTAATACAAATATTGATGGATATATAGTGGCTTATACTTTTGGATAACAAAATGTATTTGATTTCAGTCAAGGCTTTGAAAACCTTACGGGCAAACTTTCGATTAAAATCTATTATATAATGTTGCAAACATTTAAAATATCTCAATATTGGATTTTAAAAAAATTTTTAATTAAAATATTGATTGAATGGTAACGTTTTATATTTTTAATTAAATAAGTCTTATAAAAATTGCTGGCAACATGTTGCTAAGGAAACATAAAATTATTGGTATTTGTTAAAGAAAATAATCTGAAAGCTTCATAAAAGTCTAATTTAAGTTAAATTAAGATTTTCTTTTGAAAATCTTAACAGGCTGAGTAAAACGATCTGAAAATATTATGAAGAAAACAGAAATTCCGAATGTCAGTGATATAAAAATTAAGAACTTATGGCTTCCTATCTCTACCTCTTTCTATCTCAAAATCCGGTTGGAAGTTAAACTAGAATTAAGTAGAGTTTAAGGAAATATTGAAAGGACTTTATAAAATGACAACATTTTCTTTTTGAAATGTGTTTGCAAGTAAAATCTAAAATAATATGAGTTGCTGGCAACATGTTGAATGATGATTAAAATGAATTGAAAACTTGCTAAAAAAAAGACAGTTTAATTATTTAATTGGTGTTCTCTTTTATGAGCTTTGTTGACATGTTGCTGGCCTTTGTAATTAACATAATTTAACATTAATTTCTTATGACTTACAATTTTATTTAAAAATGTTTTAGATTCAACTTTGGCACCAACAAAAAAAAATTGTTGCCAGCTAGTTGTTGCCGATAACAAATATTAAATCATTTAAAGAAAATATATGTTATAAGAAATTCTATGGGGTCATTTTTTCCATTAAAATGTTGCTGGCAACATGTTGCAAATCTATATATAATTATTTTGTTTCATTAAAATGTTGGCTGCAACATGTTAAAAATCTAAATATAATTATTTAATGGTAATTTTAGTTTTCGAAAAATATTTGTTTCATTTAAATGTTGCCTGCAACATGTTGCTACACTAAATATATTAAATTTCTTGGAAAAAAATTAAAGAAAATTTAGGTTATGAGGGATTTTAATAGGCCTAAAAAGTATGTATATGATCTTTAAAAAATGACTACTTTAAAAAATATCTTTATAAAGTCTCAATTTGTCGAAAATAAAATTTTGCAATTATATTTTAACTTTATCGCCAAAAAAAAAAAACACCCACTGGTTTGTTGAAAGATTTAAAATTATTTTTTGGATTGAGGCAAATGGATGCATGCATGTATGTAGTAAATCTGCATGTTGCAATACAATTAAATTTAAGTTTTTGAAAACCAATTTAATGCAACATATTGCGTGTTTATTAAAAATTTCAATAAAAAACAATGATGAGTTTATTATAATTTTTTGAACCTTAAAAAACATTTCTAAAAAAAAAAATAAAAATTACATTGTAATTTTAACACACATTATAGAAGACATCATAATGCCTGTAGAAAAAGTGAAAAAAATGACAAGAGAAAGTGTAAAATTACACAAAATTATACAAAAAGGAAAAAACACATCATTTGCAAGGGAAAAAAGAAAAAAAAAACATTCGATTTTTTTTTACACCCGCATTAAAGATAGAAATCATTTTTATCATGTTTTCAATTTTTTTGCTTTTTAAATCTTTATTTTTTTTCTAAGGAACAAACCCATTTTTCAAATGCCACCCACCTTTAACAGAAAAAAAACAAATAATTCTCACTTAGTAGTTTCTTACAAACAAAACCAGGGCCAAGTTTGTTAGGGTTTTAAAGAAGCAGCTTAAACGGAGAGAAGATGAGGAGAAAAAACATCATTAATAATCTTTAAGAAACTTCAAAATCTTCTGTGATTTATCAAAATCAAAAAACTATTTACAGACCCCCTTCAAATAATTCATGTTTTGTAGCATCAACTCAAATATTTATTCATATTAAAAACGAAACAACTTTAGATTTGAGGCAAACAAAAATTGTTGTTTGTCTGCAACAAATTCATTTACCAATTCCAATAAGTTTGTTGTTGTTGTTGTGAATTTTTTCTATGGCGATAAAAAAATAAAGTTGCAAATGTTAAATATTAGTTGCACAAATATTTTAAACATTTTGATACCCACCGCACCTTAAAATGTATCATCAATTGAAAATAACAATAAACTTCAGAGACCGTAAAAAGAGAGAGAGAGAGAAAAAAAATAAACCATAAATAAAAAATAAATAAAAAATATTGAAAATAACATTAAAACATCAAGTAAGTGGTAAAATCCATTTAAAGAGAGACAAGCAAGAAAACTCCTAATAGACATTATAATCGATAACCCATTTTGAGCGGTTAAAATCTAAAATTCCATACATGTACAATGTTAGGATCAAACCTTGGCTTACAACTCATCCAGATAAGCTCAAACATAATAAACAAGAAACAATTTGGTTAAAAATTCTTTTAAAATAAAAAATCATATTTTTTACCCAAATCGGTTCAGATCGAAATTCTTTAACTATCTGAACAGATTTTACTATTATTATGATGCTGCCATCATATGAAAATTGCAGTAACTAAAAATTCTATTCAAATTTTATTTGAAGTACCGTATTTTCTAATGGATATAACTTTCAGAAATTTTTGAGATTGTTTCAGATATCGTTCTATAACTTTTTTTCCACTAAATGGAGGAATTTGTTGGAAGTCAGATTATTAATGGAGACAAAAGGTATCCCTCGAACTGAATCCATTCAGAATATGATGTTATAGATTTGCTTACACTTCTACACTGGAACTTATAAAAAAGACTCCATAAAATTCCCACATATTGCTTTATATTATCTGTTTTAGTTTGAGAACTTAAAACTGACCAAATTTGTTCTACTGGGAGGAAGTTATAAACCGATATCTGAAGCAAACCTCCAAAGCTTAAAATCATGAACATGAACATTATTTTTGTGATCTTTAATTCCTTTTTAAAAAGGGCCCAATATATGTCCACTGGCCTTAGCTCTGGGCAGTTTGTAGGATGTGCCTCTCTTGGTACAAATACCGCATTATTGTTCTTGTAGCACTCAAGGTCTTGAAAATTTTCTCAGACCGATTAATACTAAAATTGAAAAAAATCGCATAAGCAAATATAAACCGATATCTGGACTAATCTTTAAACCCATAAATATGGTTCAATAATATACAATCACTTTTATGCCATCAACATTTTTCAAATCTGCTGCTGCTTAACATTGGAAAAATCGGATCAGCAGAAAAAAATTTAGAAACCAATATCTGAGATAACCTTCAGAACATGAAGACCAAAAAAAATATTTTTTTAAAGGACAATATAATAAGCTACAATACTTCCCGGAGGATTCAGGGGATTTATATATTTCAAACAAATGCAAATAAAATATCGGAATATATCTCTAGAATTATAGTGAATTACATCCTCATTACTTTAAATTATAGTCAGAATATTGAATGGGTGTAAAGATCCATGGAGGTCTAGGAGTTCCCATACAATGTTAGTTATAAATTTAACTGAAGGTCTTAATATCTGAAATGAAATCGAAATCATGTGAAAGTGAAATGAACATAAAACAGTATAATTTACCCAAACAACAAATTAACTCAAAAAAGAAAACGGAAATATACTTTTGTATGAATCTCGATTTGTAGCTTAAAATTATGTATTATAATTTGTTCCTTTTTTTGGGGGGACTCCCCGAAAAATCTATTTCTTATATCAAAAAAAGACCTAATTTGGGTCCAAAAATGAGAAAATTCACTTCTTTGGAATATTCCCGGGAATGAGCATTGCTGTTTTATGACAGACTATAGTGTACTATATACTAATTTTTGTCCCAAAATAAAGGTACTATTAATGCCAAAAAATATATATTTTATAATCAATTCAATTTAGAAATTTATATTGGTTTTAATTTGTATCACTGACCTCTTAATGGTTTAATTTTTACCTCCATACAAATCTAAATGAATTTTCTTTTAACCATTTTTTATTGTTGTTGATGTTTAGTTATGGAAAGAAAAAACAACTAATTCAAGATCATCTCGATTAAAATGTTAACTTTTATTAAAAGAAAATAAAAATACAACAACAAGATCAAAAACAACAACAACAACAACAACAAATTTAGACTAAAATGTTTATTTTATAAGAAAAGAGAAAAAACCAAGACCAAATCAAATATAACAAAAGAAACTCTGGGAGTTACAAGATCTATTTTTTTTCGTTACGAAAAAAGACAATTTATTGTTGTAAATTGATGAATTGATTAGAAGAAAAAAAGAAGAAAATAACAAAATAAAAATTCAAATTGATGTCTTTACTTTAAAATACAACAAAACAACACCACGATTATCTCCAATCAAATTGGTTCAAAAATCTTTTTGTTGTTTTGTTGTTGTTAACTGGGGATTTTTCTTTATTTCTTCTATTCGGTTCCTTTTATTTCATATATAAATTACGAAACGTTTTTTATTCGTTATTTTAAATCTTTATTTCAAAGATTTTTTTGTTGTTATTAACGATTTGTTTTTTTATTTTTATACCCTCCACCAACACAAGTGGTGAAGGGAGTATATTAACTTCGTCATTCCCATGTGTAACGCATCAAATCAAAATCTGAGTCGATTTAGCTATATCTGTCTGTTGTTGGCACGCTTACATTGAAATTTGGTTTTTATTATAGTCCTAAGAAATTTTCTATTTAAAATTAGCAAAATCGGTTCAATATATTGAAAGATATAGAACAATATCTGAGGCAACCTCTTCTAAGTTCAAACAAAAAACTTTCGTTAATTGTCAATTATAAATCGACCAATTAGAATAGTAATTCATTACCATTCCAAAAAACCTCAAAATCGGCTCAGTTCAAAAAGTTATAGCTTAAAATATAACTAATTTTATGACTGACTAGCAGACCAGGCAAACTTCTTCTTGCCACAACAATTTTTTTTAAGACGTAACTGGTCCTAAGTAAACATTTAGTGTTGGATTATCATACGATTTAATTTGATTATCTGTAATTTAATTATGTTTTGTATGAAGAGTACCTCGCTGCCTGATCCTATCAGTCCGATATTTTTTCCAGTGATGATGTATCACAGTAAGCATATTTTGTTGCAAAATTTTAAAACTCTCATTGTGATAGTTGTTTAGATATTCGTTGATCAGTATTAGCTTTGTTTGGGAGGGGTGGGGAAACCCCTACCCCACGTCTTCACCGTTTAATTTTTTTGTCCATTTAAAAAGTTCCTTGAGGAAGTAATTGAGACCAAATTTGATAAATCTCGCTTTTTATAATTCTTTAGATATTCGTTAATCAATATTTGCTTTGTATGGCCGGTACCCTCCCCCTGACCCTTTTTGGAAGTTTTTATATCCTATAAGATTTCATCAAAATTTGACCAAGTCGTTTTGGAGTCTATACGTAACATACATATATATATATACATACATACATACATACATACATACATACATACATACATACATACGTATATACATACGTAGACATATAGATAGATAGACATATAGATAGATAGATAGATAGATAGATAGATAGATAGATAGATAGATAGATAGATAGATAGATAGATAGATAGATAGATAGATAGATAGATACATGCATACATAGATAAATACATACACACAGATACATCTGTGTATATGTATGTAACTATGATACGTCTGTGAGTGGTGTATGTGCCAATGTGTATGTACGAACTATATTGACTTCACACCCATTTGTGGTGGAGGGTATTGAAGATTCGGCATTACCGACTACAGCATTCTAACTTGTTTTTGCTTTTAAATCTCTATATTTTTGATTTTTAAACAATAAATTTATTGTTTTTGTAGAAGAAAAAGAATTATTATTAGAAAGTTGTATTTAAAACGCCCACAAATTTATATTTTAATTTTTAGTTAAAAAGTTTGAAAAAATCGATTTGGTAAAACATGTCGATGTTCATCAATATGTAACAAGACAACAAATAACTAAATTGTAGTTTTATCTTTAATACAAATGTTATTCTCAATTTATAGAGATTTTTGTATAATATTTTGGGGTAGAAATAGTGAAAATAATATTAATTTTGATTTTTTTTTTAAACGGACTTTCTCTGAAAGGAAAATGTTGTAGTTATTATAGGAAAACATATTTTAATTATAGGAATAGTTATGGGGATTTGAAAGATTTATTGCCATAATTATTGAAAATAAAGATATATTGGATGATATAAAAAGTATATGTTATTGGTCCTCCATAAATCTATTATGGTGAACTCTAATCAGAGAACAGAAATCACAGAAGACTGTTTGGTTTTGATTGCTTGATATTTTACAACTTAAATTGATTTAAAATTGATTGATATAATGGAAAGTACATTGGACTTCCTTCGGACTAAGAAACCCGAAACTTTATTCATCAATGAAGTTTCAAAATATGTTTTTCTACCCACCATCACCACAAGTTGTGTAGAAGGTATATTAACATTGTCATTTCCATGTGTAACACTAAGAAGGAATCACCTAAGTCCCCATAATTTGTATATATATTCATCAAATCAAAATCTGAGTAGATTTAACTATGTCCGTCCGTCTGTCTGTCTGTTGTTGGCACTCTCACATCCGCAATAATTGACAGAGCTAAATGAAATATGGCCTGAGTATCTGGTATCGTTCTGAGAAGTTTCTTTTTTTTAACCAAAAAATCGGTCAACATATTAAAAAATATAGACCGATATCTGAGATAACCCTTAAATTGAAAGAGCTTTCATTCCCAGATTCTATTAGTTCTTTATGCCCAATAGTGAAGTGTAAAAAGTATATAGATCACACAATGTTAAAAACCCCGATTATTTCAGTTCTAACACTAACAGTATGCTGTGATCTTTCGATCTTTTTCGGGTGTGTAATTTTTTTCGATTCTTCAATTAATATTTTTCCAAATCTCATGATAATCGTTACAGTTGTTTAAACGCGAAATTGTTGTTACGAAGGTGTCAGAAATCAGGTTGTAGCTTTTTTCTAAAGTGGAGGAATTTCTGAAATTGGGTTATAACTTGTTTGGAATTTTAATGAATTTTAATATCGAAGCGCTTTGAAAAAATAATAATTTGAGGTTATTTGACTCTTTTTCTAATAAACCGCTTATGCTGGATTATATCTGAGTATATGGCTTCTTAAGGAAACAAGAGCTGTTCTTTTGGAAAATCTTAAACGTTTCCAACGTTTAAACTAACGTACGCGAATGGAATTTTTTAGTTTTTGGCCTACAAAGTCCACATTTATTAGAGATCTAGAAAGGCCAAGCGATAATAAACAATTTAAAGTTTTCAAAAACTACTTTCCATTCGAAACACACAGGTTAAATTCAAAATTTTGATCTGAAAAAAATCGAGAAGTTTTGAATTTATTCCTATGGGATTTTTCGATACTCTGTGTAATGAAGTCTTTCAGAAAAATTTGATTTAATTTAAAAATATGTGATGTTACATTTTTGGCAAAAACAATAATTTTTGGAGTTTGTAAATTGATTATTTCAACTTCTTTTAAATTGAACAAGATCGAGGTATTAGTTTCGGATAAATATTTTGAAAAAATGACTCCAAGATCTTACAAAATATATAAAGTTGAAAATATGATTTTTATTAAAGGTCTTATTAGGAATTAGAGAAAAGTGAAATATTTTTTTAAATTAAATTTGAAAAAAACAAAAAAAATAGTTGTCATGTGGTTTAGAATGTAGGAGCCCTATTTTGCATTCCTTTAACTCTGCTTATGAAGTCAGATTGGGGTCCTAACTTTCGAGGTTATAATGCCACACTCTTTTGTTCTCATTAGTGTAATTTCATGCAAAGTCCATTCAGCCAGTTGTTCATTTATTTAAAAAAAATTATTTTCCTCATTTCTATTTTTAAGTGATTAATCAAACTTTGGTAGTAACTACAAAATAATTTTTGGCATGATCATAATATGATAATTTTTCAATTTGAGGAAATTTCTATTTTTTTTTTTTATTAAAAATTATATATTTTTATTAGAAAAATCTTTTGAACTGTAACTAAAATTTGAATATCCAAAATATAATATAAAATATTATTATATGAGACGATATCAACACTTCATGGTCTAATTATTTGCTATTTTTATTATTTTTTTAAAATTATTTTTGAAGTCATGGCTTCAAATTTCCATGAAGGAGATCTAAAAATAACATTATTTTGTTTGAAAAATATTAAATTTGAAAATAAAATTTAAAACTCTGATGTGAATTTTTGGTGGATACAATAATTATGGTCAGATACAATAAATAAATAAGTGTGTCAAATGAAATAATTATATTTAACACCTAAAACAATGAAAGAAACAGAAATACCGACCATGAAGAATTCATAATTATAAAAATTATGAAATAAATGAAGCAAAAAATGTTTTATTCGATTATGCCATATCTGCAATACCCTCCACCACAAGTTCGTTATGTTTCGTACATACACACTCAGAGATGTGACAATATATACAACTTTTATTGAGTCATAAAATAAGTTCTATTTATTGTTTTTACGATTTTTTTTTGCTTAAACTTAGAGGTTGGCTCAGATATCGGTCTACATCTTTTAATGTACTGAACCGATTTTGCTAGTTTTAAATAGGAAACTTCTTAGGACTTTAACAAACACTCAGGTCGAATTTCATTGAGCTCTGTGAGATATTGTGAAATTATGGGATCTAAGCTGATTCCTTCTTAGTGTTACACAAGAAATGACAAAGTTTATATACCCTCTCATCACTACTGGTGGTGGAGGGTATAAAAATAATTAAAAATATTTAGGGGTTTTCAGCATTAAAATGAAAAATTGACCATGACAATTATTAAAAATCAGATAAATAATTCAGTTACTTTTAAACGTAAAACAGAAACAGTTTTCCTAAATTTTCACCAAAAATCCCCTTAAAAGGAAAATTATAACAACAACTTTAGTCTGAGCTCTACAACTGAGTTGAGTTAGTTCCTCTAAAAAGGTGGTTGGTTGATTTCAGTCTGGATGTATGTTTGCTATCTGGCTGGTATTTTAAGTGTTTCTGCATTGTGTTGCATGTACGCATTCAACATACAACATGCGTTTCTGTCTATAAATTATTCATTCAACGTCATAATCACTATTAAAAGGTTTTTGTTGTTAAAAAAAAAACAAAAAAAACTCTTAACTATAATATTGTTATTGATAATCATTATTGAAAGAAAAACCATTATTTTTATTGTTATATAAAAACAACAACAACAACAAAAACAATAAGCTCTATAATGCGTTTTTCAATTTATTACTTAAGCGGAAAATCAACGAATTGGAACATTTCGGTTTTTGGAAAATTTTATTATTTAATAGAAAAAAAGGGGGAATTAAGGGAAATAATACACACGACGAAAAAATGCATTTAAGGAAAATCATTTCGTGTTTTTGTATAAAAACGTAATTTTCATTTCATTCCCAGTTTTACTTGCAACAACAACAAAAAAAACAATTTTCCATTTTCATTGTTCATTTGCAACAACGCAATTTTCAATGACAGGAAACCACCAACCGACTGGTTTAATTGTGGTTTTACAAAACAAACACTTTTGAAGTCCCTGAAAAAATGGGGTTCTAAAATTCTAAGGGAAGTTTTTGTTTTTGTTAGTTCCTGTTTTGTTTGCAAAAAGAGGGTTAAAATCCAAACAATTTAACTCTAATTGTTTATTTAATGGGAAATTTAAGAGAAACAAAAAGCTGTTTTTATAATTTGTTGTCAAAATCTATAATTAGTTCCCACAAACAAAGCGATAGATAATCAAACATATGTTTGCAACAGAAATTTTATTGCTCTTAAAAACTTAGAGGTAATAAAATTGATTTTTATATTTTGAAAATAAATTTAAAATTCAAAACGAAATCAATTAAAAGTAAATGATTCAATTCAATTGTCGATCATCTTGATCGTATCACATTTGAAATATAAAATATTTCTCAAAAATATAGAGCTTTTGAGGTTGTTTCAAAAGCTCTATAGATTGAAGGGCAGATTTTCGATAAAATTTCTCTTTAGAGGAAATTTTCAATAAATTTTCTCTTTAGAGGAAATTTTCTATAAAATTTTTTTTAAAGGAAATTTTCGATAAATTTTCTCTTTAGAGGAAATTTTCGATAAATTTTCTCTTTAAAGGAAATTTTCGATAAATTTTCTCTTTAGAGGAAATTTTCGAAAAATTTTCTCTTTAGAGGAAATTTTCGATAAATTTTCTCTTTAGAGGAAATATTCGAAAAATTTCCTCTTTAGAGGAAATTTTCGATAAATTTTCTCTTTAGAGGAAATTTTCGAAAAATTTTCTCTTTAGAGGAAATTTTCGAAAAATTTTCTCTTTAGAGGAAATTTTCGAAAAATTTTCTCTTTAGAGGAAATTTTCGATAAATTTTCTCTTTAGAGGAAATTTTCGATAAATTTTCTCTTTAGAGGAAATTTTCGATAAATTTTCTTTTGACAGGATATTTTCGATAAATTCTTAATTTATAGAAAATTTTCGATAAATTCTCAATTTATAGAAAATTTTCGACAAATTCTCAATTTATAGAAAATTTTCGATAAATTCTCAATTTATAGAAAATTTTCGATAAATACTCAATTTATAGAAAATTTTCGATAAATTCTCAATTTATAGAAAATTTTCGATAAATTCTCAATTTATAGAAAATTTTCGATAAATTCTCAATTTATAGAAAATTTTCGATAAATTCTCAATTTATAGAAAATTTTCGATAAATTCTCAATTTATAGAAAATTTTCGATAAATTCTCAATTTATAGAAAATTTTCGATAAATTCTCAATTTATAGACAATTTTCGATAAATTCTCAATTTATAGACAATTTTCGATAAATTCTCAATTTATAGACAATTTTCGATAAATTCTCAATTTATAGACAATTTTCGATAAATTCTCAATTTATAGACAATTTTCGATAAATTCTCAATTTATAGACAATTTTCGATAAATTCTAAATTTATAGAAAATTTTCGATAAATTCTCAATTTATAGAAAATTTTCGATAAATTCTCAATTTATAGACAATTTTCGATAAATTCTCAATTTATAGACAATTTTCGATAAATTCTCAATTTATAGACAATTTTCGATAAATTCTCAATTTATAGAAAAATTTTCGATAAATTCTCCATATATAAAAAATTTTCGATAAATTCTCCATATATAAAAAATTTTCGATAAATTCTCCATATATAGAAAATTTTCGATAAATTCTCCATATATAGAAAATTTTCGATAAACTCTCTATTAACAATTTTTTTTTTTTGTTAAATTCTCATTTTATAGAAATTTTGCGATAGATTATCTTCTTGTAAATTCCGTATTAAAAATTTCCATATGAAACTTTAATTGGTAAGTGTCTGAAACAACTATGAAATAAAAATAAAAATGCTATATGTTCTTATAATAGTTTTTAAGGTAATTCATTTCCGAGGGCCATTTTGTCCAAAAATTAATTTTATTTCCATGACAACTTTTATAAAATTCAAACATCTTAAATTACTTTAGTAATTATGTATTAATCATAAATTAAGCTCTTAAATAAAACATCATATCGAATTACCACCATTATATGCCGACTTCAAAAGAGAAGGAAAAATATTTTAATATTTTTATTTAAAGTATCTTCCAACGCTTTAGCGGAGACACTTGAAATGCAACGACCTTACAAATCTGAATAAAATTAATGACTTTAAGAGACTTAAAGTAACATCTTTTTTTTGGTAACTATTTATTTAGCTTTTTTTCTTTATTGTTGTAGTTTGTAGCCTTTTTTAACTAAATTTTGTAAATCCGATTGTAGCACTATTGACCCTGACAAACTAAACAATTTGTATAGAAAAATTGCATACGGGTTTCAAATAATATTTTTTTTTTTAGTTTTTCAGTTTCAATTTATTTATTTGTTTAGCGATTTTTGTGATTAAATTTTGAATCATCATTTTTGAACAAATTTTTATTCAAAAGAAAACTTAAGGAAGGATGAAGCGAAAAAGATACAGCAACATTTTCGAAAGTCAAAGATCAACAGAAGCCAAATCAACAAACCGATAGATAAAGATAGATGAATGAAAAGAGAAAAAAAAAATAAGGAAAAAATTAAATAAATTTTTAAATTTATTTAACAATTTTAAAAATTATGGAAAACAAGTAAGAATGTTATATTCGGCTATGCCGAATCTTCAATACCCTCCACCACAAATGCGTGTGAAGTAAATAGGTTATGTTTCGTACATACACAATCATACATACAGACACATATATAAAGTTTTTCTTATATACAACACAGGAACACTTAATGAGTCATAAAATTGGTTGTATTTTTTGTAGATATAACTTTTTTGTCTACTGAACCGATTTGGAACGATAATGAAACACATATAGCTTAATATCACGGCAGAATTTCATTCTAATTTGTCGATTTATAATTGATAATTTTATGAAAGTTCTTTTGCTTGAACTTAGAGTTTGACTCAGATATTGGTCTATATATTTTAATATACTGAACCGATTTTACTGGAAACTTCTAAGGTCAAATCAGGTAATTCGGCTAAGATTTTGATTTGATATATATATACATTATGGGGTCTGAAATGATTCTTTTTCAACGTTACACACGGAATGACAATTTAGGAAAGTTTTTCTTAAACTTGTAGGTTGCTTCAGATATCGGTCTGTATCTTTTAATAAACTGAACCGATTTTGCCGGTTTTAAATAGAAAAGTTATTAGGACTACAAAAAAATACTCGGGCCAAATTTCATTGAGTTCCGTCAAATATTGTGATGTAAGAGGCCCAACAACAGACGGGCAGAAGGACAAGCTAATTCGGTTCAGAATTTGATAATTATGGGATCTGAGATAATACCATCTGAGATTTACACACGGAATGACAAAGTTAATATACCATGCTCAACACTTGGGGTAGTGAAGGATGAAAAAAATATTATGTTTAATAAATAAAAATTAATAGATTTTTTTCTTAACACCTCGTGTCCAACTGATAAATTTTAATTAAAAATTATGTTTTTCCATAAATTTCCTTTATATTTCCTATATTTTCCAAAAAAAAGAAAAAAAAACTTCCGCGTTTGAGAGATAAATTAAAAATAAGTTTAAAATTTTCTTTAATAAATTTTTATCATCAAAATTATGTTTTCTTAAGAAGAAATTTTCAATTTTTCTACGAAATTCTCTTAAAGCTGGAAAAAAGGCGTTAACATCTATTTTCAAAAATTTAAACTACTCCCTAATAAGTATTCATATGTAATTGTTTGATATTTTTCTTGGTACCGTTAAAAATAGGCGTGTTAGTGAAGGCGTTAAGAGGTGTTTAAACTGTCATTTTATTATAGTTTGTAGATTTCTTGAAGTGAAAACTTAATAAGTGGAAACTTATTTTGCTTTAAATCACTTGTTTTGAAAAAAAGACATTTAAATTGTTAACAATTTGAAAAGAGCGTTAAATATTTTACTCAAAAAGAAAAAAAACATTATTATTTTTAAAGACAAAAAAAGAGTAAAAAAACTTTTCAAATTTCGAAATTTTTAAAATTCAAATTTTAATAT
Organism: Cochliomyia hominivorax; assembly: GCA_004302925.2. Classification (NCBI taxonomy): domain Eukaryota; kingdom Metazoa; phylum Arthropoda; class Insecta; order Diptera; family Calliphoridae; genus Cochliomyia; species Cochliomyia hominivorax. The sequence continues at coordinate 30,237,866 of PYHX02000413.1, forward strand.
AAAAATTTCAGACTCACCCCCTGTTTATAGGTTCATTTAAAATATTTGAGGTTAAGAAAAATTAATATTTACCTGAAAATAAAATTAAAAAAATATTTGTTAAAAACATGGTTAATATTAATAAAATAATTAATAAAATTAAATTAAAAAATAATAAACAAATTTTGAAGGAAAATAATCTGTATTGAAAAAAGGTTTTTATAATTATTCAGAAATAATTTTATTAGTCGGCGATTACAAAAATGCTAATGTTATTTAATAGTAAATATATTGTCACTAAGGTGATCAGAAATTGGAATCAAAATATTTCTATTTGTGGGCGTGGCATGTTATTAAATACATGTATTTAGTGTACATTTTTTGTAAAAAATTATTTTTATAATTTGCTCAGTAGAAAATTGCCACTGCTTGAACCGATAACTTGAAGATATTTGTCCGTTATATAGCTGGGATAATATTCTATTAGATATGGAGCTATTTACTGAGTTAATATACTTGCACTTGTACAAAAGTTATAGCAAAAAGGGCTTAGCAAAATTTTTCTACGATGATAATGAAAAATGTGTACTTTTAACCCTAAATAGACTTTTGTACCCTCTCGGGCCCTTTGTAACATTTTTGTGGGCGTGACATTTTATTTAATACATTAATTTTTAGTAATTTTATAAAACTTATTTTTTCAGAAGCAAATCACTACCTGAAAACAACTACTGATAACTGTCCGACTTTTCCTGTTATATAGGTGGGGTGGTGGTCCTTCAGGAATATTATAACATCGACCCTTGCTCTGACACACAATATCTATTTCTTTTTCATATTAAAAGTGCTCAACTTTCAAAATTTTAATCAATAATCGTATCTTTAAAGTCGGTCTATAATTTCCCATAAATTTTATAATAAAAAATATTTTTATATAAAATGTTGAACCTTTTCTAACCCATCTGTGCTTCAAATTACACCAACAAATTTAATTTATTCATATTAATTTTGACGATATTTCAATAAATCTACACAGATATAGAATGGATCTACGATTTTCCATAGCTTCCATGTAAGACCATGACAAAGGTTATTTTAACATTAAATTTCATATGAAATTAGTATATAACTTTGCTGAAGTATGTGTAATGCAAGTACAAATCACCGAACGAAATTTAGTGGTTATCGGTACCATAATTTTAATTCCACTTTAAGGTTCATGAACTATTTCTGAACTGATTTTAAAGATATAAAATTTTTTCAATTTTTGACCAATAAAAATTGCTTCGGAAGGACAGAGTAAAAATCTAGTGGGAGGTCAATTATTATAGGAAAACTGAGCGAACAGAGAAACAACAAATTGTAAGTTTTCGTTAAGATTTTTATAGATCTTGTAAGGAAGAAGAGAAGCAAATTCTGACTGGAATGATAAAAGTGGAGATCACTGATTGTAAATCGGAAAGTAAGAGTTGTAGGACAGAATATTTGACAGACAAAAGAAATTTTTTCTCGATGTTTTTCGATCAAAGAAAGGGGTTTGAAATAAAGCCAAAAAAATAGAACTGGAATCTGGTATTGATGTGGAATGTAAGACTTGAAGGCCACAATATCTACCAAATAACTAGAAGAAAGATCATTCAGATGATTCCATGAACCTAAACCAAAAAATTTGAGCAGCGAGAGGATTTGAAATAAGGACAAATCAGATATGTAGAATTCAGAAAGATTATCTCGTTCAATTCTGAAAATTAAAAAAATAATAATCAGAGAATTCAAACCCTTAAAAATTTATTTCAATATAAAAACTTCAAGTTGAGATATTTCCAAATTCCTCCAAAGTGAGAAGTTAAGGTCAGTTTTAGTTACGGTGGTAATCAAGCCGATAAAATTAAGTCCTGATATCAAAAGACAATTAATCATTAAAAAAAATCATAAGCTGCATAACATTAGAATTACCGAAATTTTGATATAATGACTTCTTCAAGAAGAGCAAGTTAAAGCATAAAATAAGTGTTTTAATCAATAGTTAATTCACCTTTTTGAATTTTAGACGCAGAATATTTAAAATAATTATGATTTTTCAAAAGAAGTCAAAATGACTTCATTGTTAAATATAATATTAAAAATTGTAAAGTTGAGTAAGTTAGGATGATACAAGGCAGATGATTGTCAAAAAGAATAAACTTGCTTATATATGGATATAGAGAGTTACTAAATCCAGGGGAAAGAGTTATAGCGATTTCAGGCTTCTATAAGATCTATTAGTAGCGGAGACAAGGTGAAAAATTAATCTTTAAAATATTCGGTATTACATAAGGAGGTATTAACGAACTCTCTTTAAAAATGAGTTTTAAATAGTTTAGTATTCATTTAAGAGAAATTTATTATTTAGAGTGATGTTTTCCAGATACTTTTTCCATGACCTAATAATTTTAATATCTGTTAACATATTGACAACTTTATTTGACGGAAGATATAAATTTCTTTATTAACAACAATGTTTTCTCTGAGACTTAAGAAACATTTTACAGGAAATTTTCCAATTTCGTTAATTAACCTGATAATGCGTGAAGACATGACTGCACAAATTATAGTGTACGTTTTGAAATGGGTTAAATAAATTTCGGGAAATAAATTTCCACATTTCAAAATTGATTATTAAGAGAAAAATATTTCTGATGAAAATTTTTTAACTGAAAAATAAAAGTTTTCCCTTTGTAATGGTGAGTCAAGTCTTGCAACATGCTGGCTGATAACTCCCTGGTTACAGATATTATGACATATATATTTAGATTATTGTTGTTTTAGTTTCTTTTTAAGAAATAATTGTTGGCAGTTGTAGTTTTATGATTTCTTTTGTTAAAAGAAAAACTTTAATAAGAAATGACGGAATATATTTTAACAAAATTGACCCCCTACAGCTTTGGAGCAACAAAAATTTGGATTGAAAGCTGGTTGGATGGATGGATGACTTAACTGAGTGACTGGTTAAGTTGCATGAAAGAATGAATAACCAAAATGATGGTGGTGGTGTTGGAGTTGTTTCAGTTTCAGTTTGAGTTTGATGTACAAATCATCAACTAAAATAAAGAAAAAAAATATAACAATTTTGTTTTCATTTCAACGCTTGATCCACTCGACATAAAAAGCTGCAAAAAAGATTTAACACTGATTAAGATTTGAAAACAACAACTACAACAAAACGGTCTTTTTAAAGAAAATTGAATTTTCGCAAAAAAAAATATAGAAAATTTAACAAAAACAAAAATCTCAACATTTGTTACGTTTATTTTGTTTGAAATGTGGAAGCAAGAAATTTAACAAATTGTTGCAATTTTTGTTAGCGGCAGCAACAAGCTGTAACAATAAAAACAATATAACACAAACAACAGCAACAACATCAACCAGCATCATATTCACATTTTCATTTGAATTATTATTGTTGGCAGTGGTATGTTTTAGTTGTGGCACGTTGCGCCTGCCTCCCGTAGCAAGCAATTGGTTGGTTATAAGGAAATATGCTTGTTATCATCACTTTTCCAACGGTATGTAAATTTTGTTTCATTTCGTTTTTTTTTTTGCTCTCGACGCTCTTAAGCTCTATAATAATGTTTGAAGTTTGACAGACCGTATTTTTTCTTTAGACTTTTTACACACCCTCTTTTTGTTGTTGTTGTTTTCTTTTTTTTTTAATTTAGGATCTCATCAGTTTGTTCAGTTGCAAAATAGACTGTAATTATAAGGAACTACTACTCTCAATTCACTACATGCAACAACTTTAATTATGGTTCGCAAAATTTTAATAATAAAAAAAAAACACTGAAATTAATTAAAATTTCATAAATTATTATGAATATTTATTTTAATTGTTATTTAAATCAGATTTCCGCTAAATCACTTTTTATGATGAAATCTGGATTTTGTTTTATTGTCAACAACTGTGATTTATACAGTGAAGGAGATGTTGATATCAGGAACTGATAAGTGACAAAAATAACTGGAGGCAAATATGTGTCAATTAGAGAAAAAATGCGGAATTGAGAATGAAGAGAGAGAGAGAGAGAGAGAGAGCAGGATGTTACAACACTGATGCATTTATTTATATAGAGCTTAAATGTGTCCTTTGAAAAATTGTTCTGCCTTAAAGTTATCCAATGACTTAACCATTTTCACTTCACCATTTTTATTTGAGGTGACATACACACCCTTTCGTACTGCGAAGCGTCCAATTTTGTTTGCGATTTGATAACTTAACAACACTTTATGTTTAAGCGGATCTATAATCCAGTTCCTAAGTTTTTACTTCGCACACAATTCTACCAAGAGCATAGTTCCTCAACAAAGCTTTCTGTTGGTTTTTCAGTTCCTTTAATTATTTATGTATTTTGAATAAAAGATAAATGAAGATAAATTCATGATTCGACTGCTGTTGCTTTGTTCTAGGTAATTTCGTATCAATCATTGTCTAAAACACCGGCCTCTATGTGTGGTGTAATGGTAGAAATCTTTGCTAATTTTTTTTTAAATAGCGAATCTAGCTGACCAACTTCTGGTCTTTTTTTACTGACATTTCCTTATTCATCCAAAATCGGGTTGGACAGAGGCCTTCTTCCATGTTTTTAACTTTGAAGCGAAGATGACTAAACCCACATTTTTATTATGCATAGAAAAACGTTGACAATTTTTGGCTACAATCGGATTTAAATCTGGAATGCAATAAAATATCTTTTATACATGGGTACCTTTAATGACCATCTCTGGAAGACAGCATAATACAATGACCAGTTCAGGGCCTATAAATCTATAGCTGGAAAACGCCTTCGCTGTAAGACTGTTCAATTTATTTAGATATCTCTAACGGATACAATGTTACATAAACGTTTACGACAAAATTCTTACAGGGGATTTTCCATAAAAATGTTCCGAGATAATTGTGAGCCGCTCTTTACTCTCTGCCCTTAAAAATGTGGAATTAGAGATTGTCAGAATAGAGCACTTTAACTTATCATGACATTTTCCTTTTCAGTTAAAATATGTCATCTTTAATTATCTTAATATTTTTCGATATATTCGAGGGGTAATTTTTGACTTAGATTTTTCAGAAGAGATATTTAGTGCAAAAATAATGCGTCTCCATTACATCTTTTGATCCTCCTCCCTGAATTTTTTGATTTTTTCCCATTTCCTATAAAATTTCATATGATCAAGAACGTTATAGTAACTGATCATCAGATTACTTAAAAATTCAATTTGACTGTAAAATTTGGGGAACAATACGAAGTTCAAATCGGTTTTTCTTGTTGGTAATAAAACGAAGGCAAATTTCATTAGATTATAATCAAGTCAGTGGGAACAACCTTTGTCGTGCAGTGGAAAAATGGAACTTGTACTAAAGCTTAATTAATGCCGTTTTCTTCAAAATCACAAAACAATAAATCAAAAAGATAAAAAAATCTTTATATTGATGATTTTATATAAAAAATATATACATCAAATATCGCTATATATATAATAAATCAACCCTACTTTTATGACTACAAACATTTATGTTAAATGCCTTTATGGTTCCATTCTACCTTTTTATATTTTTTCATCAGTTACATTTCAGTTTCCAGATGGATAAACAACAACACCTGTTTATATTTCGAATAGAAAGAATAAATTTCTATAACTGTTAAAATAAAACCCTCCATAAATTATTGACATATTGATAATTATAAAACCAATTTGTTATAAAAATTAATATCGATTTAAACTTATCATAAAACAAGGGACAAATATTTGTTATTGTTATTTAAAGTTCAGCTGATAAATCTATTTAGGACACAATGACTTTAAAGAAAAATGCACTTTAATTATATATCAATAGAGTGCATTTTATCAAATTCTTTAGAACAAATCAGACAAATGTTACCAAAAGAGGGTTAATTATAGGAAAAAAACATTGTGGGTAAAATAAATAACGATGACAGGCGGTTATTGGGACAGACATGACAGCTAAACACCGAATAGTTAGTTGAGAATGAACGAAATAATGAGTGAATGACTGACTGACTGCTGTCTGTCTGTCTGTCTGTCTGTCTGTCTAACATGAACAGTAAGCGGTAATTTGTAAGTGTTAGATTTTTAACCAAAAAATATGTTGTTGTTTTTTTTTTTTTGTGGGTTTTGAAAAAAAAAACCAACAACATTAAAAGACACAATTGCATTTTTGTTATTTAGATTTATTGTTTTCGATAAATTTTAACAAGTTTTGCAGCCCGAAAAAAATGAACACGATCGAATGGGAATTCTGTTCAAAGTTTTGTTAAGTTCAAAACTTTTTAAACTTAAAACACGTGTTTTTTCTTTGTTTTAATAACAATAAAAGAACACACACAAACTGAAAAATCACCCGAAATTAATTTTTATTGAACTGCACCCTAATAAATCATTCCATGACCATTTTTTGCTTTAAAATTTAGCACAAAATTATAATAATTTATTCTGAAATATTTTTCAAAATTATTAATTTAAACACTATCTGATCTGAAAAGGGATTAAATTGGGAAAAAAAATACTCCAAGAAATAAAAAATTAAGTTATAAAGAAAATAAACCTTTTATTTGATCAAAAAAATCAACAAAAACAATTTTTTAAACGCTCTTTTTTACGATCAAATTTTTTATTCAGAAGAAAATTAGAGAAAAATGTTCTATTTTGGGAACATTTGCGATAAATGTTCTACTTAAGGAAATTTGAACAGAAAATTTTCTACCTAAAGAAAATTTACGATAAATGTTCTATTTAGCGAAAGTTAATAAAAATATTTTATTATGGCAAATTTTCTATTTAGGAAAAATTTGTCATACATTTCGATGTAGAGAAATTTTGCAATAAAATTTCTATTTAGAGCAAATTTTCGATAAATCTGCTATTTATGGGAAATTTTCGATAAATCTGTTATTTATGGAAAATTTTCGATAATCTGCTATTTATGGAAAATTTTCGATAAATTTGCTATTTATGGAAAATTTTCGATAAATTCTGCTATTTATGGAAAATTTT
>PYHX02000413.1:30244991-30278303 GCA_004302925.2 Cochliomyia hominivorax
TTTTACGATTACAAAATACGAGTGTAAGACAACAACTAAGCACTTTTCAAATTCAATTAGTTTTTCGTGCAATGTCAGCTCTAAAAGGGACCTCATAAAATGTCAAGACAAATTATAACAAAATAAATACACTTACATACTCACATTACATGTATAAAGAAAAAACATATAAACTCAACACAGTATAAATATAAAAATTCCTTTAAAAAAATTCCTTTTGCAGGACTTTAGGTTTTTCTTAGTAAAATGTAAGTAAATGTTATTTATACAATTGACCAAAAAGCATCAAAATCATCATTTGAAGTCATCATCATCGCCATCAACATGGCTAGCAAGGACATCATATCCTTACAACAGTTTTTAGAGTAAGAACAAAAAAAATAATAATAATATTCTCTTGAGTATAAGAAAAACACTCAAGAGAATAAAATTTTATACATTTTAAGCTGAATCAACATTGATGAAAACCATCAAAATGTCCAATACTATTAGATGGACTGTCTTATATATTTAATGATATGTAGAGTACAGTATATGAAAAAATATTTTGAAAAATTTAAAGAGCAGATTAAAACGAAAATTTCTTTTTTGGTAAACGGATAAAATTTCTTTCAGAATCTTATATGGAACCAATTTTGAATTTTTGTTTCATGATTATTAAAGAAGGCAAAAATTTTTAGACATACTGTTTTTTTTAAATATTTTGTAACGTATGATATGAATTAGTTGTGGAGGCAAAAAAGAAATAAAACTACTTACGCCTTCTGTTGTTCCAAAAATTGAAGAAGCTCAAATTAACACCACAGATGATGTAATATTAGAGTAAACTTTTCTTTGTTATTTTTTTAAGCGTTTCAATGTATATGTGTGGGTAACATTAGTGACCAAAGCTTGTACACTGACACATTTATAATTTACAACTTTTTTGGAATTATTTTGTTTTTGTTCGATTCAATCAATATCCTCAAAGTGGTTGCTTTTAGCTTCTAATACTAATATCCTTTTGTAGTAAAAGTCCTTTTCCATTTGTGTGTAGTTAGTAAAAGTGGTTGTTTACACTTGTATAGAAGAGTGTTGTTGTTTTATTTTTCTTGGTCCTTTAGTCATAAGTGTGATAATCATGTAACCTTGCATTTGTGCACATTTTTTTGCTTTTATATTCTATTTTTCCTTTTTTGTGCTCTTATTTTTATGAGAATTTTATGATCGATGGTATTCCCAAGTTGTTTAATTTTCTTTGGTGTATGTGTATGTTTGTATACGTTCGTATATTTATTTGTGTGCAAATAAAACATTATTGAACCCATCATCATTATAATCATCATATTCCTCCTCTTTTCTCATGTTCTAAATTTCCTTTGTCCATATTGTTTTAATGTTATATAACGCTGACCTGTAGTTTGTAGGATTGTTAAAGTGTTCGAGTTTTTTTATAAAAAAATACATCCCTGCTGTTTTTATTGCCATTATCCTTGTGCCTTTAGGTTTTGACCTTTTGAATTTTTTAATACAATTACCGTTAGCCTTAAGATATAAACAAATACAAACTACATTTACTTCACTTAAGATATGTGTATTACGTCTTTCACTATAACAGTTATAATATTGGTACTGAGAAATAGTTATTTTCTTGATAAAAAAAACTAATTCAAAAAGTATTTGTTTAAAAAAAGCAAAATTTGTATAAAAAATTTTACGATTTACAAAAATTTTCAAAAAATTCTCAATTTAAAGAAAAATTTTCGAGAAATTCTGAATTCATAGAAAATTTTCGGTAACACTCTATTTATAGAAAATTTTCGAGAAATTCTCTATTATAGAAAGTTTTCGATAATCACTTTATTTATAGAAATTTTTCGATAACCACTTTTTATAGAAAGTTTTCGATAAGCACTTTATTTATAGATATTTTTCGAAAATCTTAAATTATAAAAAGTTTCGAAAAATTATCAAGTTAAAAAAATTTAGTCCATGTAAGCAAAATTTGTTCTTTGATGCTAATTTTGTTTACCTGATTCAATGGAAATATCTTGTTCTCCTCACCAACATTTTCCTGTAAATATATCCTTATTTTTTGTTTAGAAACACTTCTGCAGAAATTTTATTACTTATTTTTTACTTAAACTCTGTCTTCATTTCATTTTTATGTCTTTTATTCAAAAACCATCATTTATTACAACCTTTATTCGATTATTTGTTATTATCTTTTTCTCGGTTGTGTGTTGACTTTTGTATCTCTTATAGACCATTTGAATGTTTGTTTTATTTATATTGACCGTTATTATTTGAATCCTGTTAAACCTTTAAATTGTGTTTAACCGCAATTACATTTATCCCAACACATTCTCTGCTAAAGTAACTTATGCATCTTCACCATTTGAAGTTCTTATCTTCTTTTGAATGTTTTTCTTTTGGCATAAAATAAATATTAAAGTTTAAATGTTTTTTTTATATTCTTTATGCAATTTCAGTCCATTTCCATTTAGATGTCCTTTTTGTCCAGTTTTATAAATATTTTATTAGATGTTAAGTCCTGTTATGACTTTTGACCGCAGTCAATTGTAAATAAGACTTAATTTAAAATACGACTTTTATGATGCTTGAAAAGGAGGGTTAACATGGAATAATTTTATTTCTGGAAAAGTTAAGGACAATTTTCCCTTAACAAAAATTTAATAAAAATTATCAGATATTTTAATAATTTAAAAATATATTAACAAATTTCAACTTGACTTTTCATAAATCGTGTATTTATTGAAAATTTTTTATAAATCGTGTGTTTATCGAAAATTTTCTATAAATCGTGTGTTTATCGAAAATTTTCTATAAATCGTGTGTTTATCGAAAATTTTCTATAAATCGTGTGTTTATCGAAAATTTTCTATAAATCGTGTATTTATCGAAAATTTCTATAAATCGTGTACTTATCGAAATTTTCTATAAATCGTGTACTTATCGAAAATTTTCTATAAATCGTGTTTTTATCGAAAATTTTCTATAAATCGTGTATTTATCGAAAATTTTCTATAAATCGTGTATTTATCGAAAATTTTCTATAAATCGTGTATTTATCGAAAATTTTCTATAAATCGTGTATTTATCGAAAATTTTCTATAAATCGTGTATTTATCGAAAATTTTCTATAAATCGTGTATTTATCGAAATTTTCTATAAATCGTGCATTTATCGAAAATTTTCTATAAATCGTGTATTTATCGAAATTTTCTATAAATCGTGTATTTATCGAAAATTTTCTATAAATCGTGTATTATCGAAAATTTTCTATAAATCGTGTATTTATCGAAAATTTTCTATAAATCGTGTATTTATCGAAAATTTTCTATAAATCGTGTATTTATCGAAAATTTTCTATAAATCGTGTATTTATCGAAAATTTTCTATAAATCGTGTATTTATCGAAAATTTCTATAAATCGTGTATTTATCGAAAATTTTCTATAAATCGTGTATTTATCGAAAATTTCTATAAATCGTGTATTTATCGAAAATTTTCTATAAATCGTGTATTTATCGAAAATTTTCTATAAATCGTGTATTTATCGAAAATTTTCTATAAATCGTGTGTTTATCGAAAATTTTCTATAAATCGTGTGTTATCGAAAATTTTCTATAAATCGTGTATTTATCGAAAATTTGCCATAGATCGTGACTTTATCGAAAATTTATGGAGTTTATGGAATTTTCGCTATAAAAAATTTACATAAAATTTTTTATTTTACAAGTGAAAAATATTAAGAAAATAAAACAATCTGATTAACATAATACTTTTAGTTTGATTATATATCACACGCCCAATAACAATAAAACATATTTTTTTGTGGAGAAGTTTTTTTTTCGTCTTTTCACAAACAACTCATAATTCTTGTTATTTACTGTGTTTTGGAGCACTTTTTTATAAATTTATTATCATAAAGGGAAATCCTTAAAAAGGCTCAAAGAGAGAAAGAAGAGAACAAAAGTCATACCAAAATGATTTAATACTATTGAGGGGGATGAATCGCAATAATAATATTCCTGCAGGACCTTCTTTTTTCGTTTGTATATTTGAACTTGTGCAGTAATAAAGCAATTCGAAGTTGTACATCATTTTACAGCCAGCAGGTACAAATAACGTACTTGAATTCAATTTTTTTTTATATTTTTTCCATTATAATTTTTGTTGTTTTGTGTCGACGTTATTCAAATGTCTAAAATGTGGATGTCTGCCACTTTTATTTCCTGGGACATCTAAGATTACATTAATGGGGGGCGGTGTAAAGAAAAACAAGGTGTGATAAGAAGTGGTGTAAATTTCATTCTTCAGTTTCAAGTTTTGTAGGAAATTTTCGAAAAATTCGCCATATAAAAAATTATAAAAAATTTTCGATAAATTATTATTAATCTATAATATTCGATAAACACACGATTTATAGAAAATTTTCGATAAACACACGATTTATAGAAAATTTTCGATAAATTTACGATGTAAAGTAAATTTCAATAATTTCCAAATTTATATAAAATTATTGACAAATTCCCGATTTATAGAAAAATTCTTTGAATATCATTTTATAGAAAATTTTTGCTTTATTTGGATATTTATGATAATTTTTCTATAATTAACACAATTAACACTTCTTTTTGCAATCCCCTTTAGAAACAAAAATATATCTCTTGTTACACGGTTATTTGTATTGTTCTATCATATTTTCATATTTAAATACATTCACTCATATCCATTTAATTCCAGATTCCATGGCATCCAAATGTTAGGAAATTTGAATTTTAGCAAAAAGATCTACTTCTCCTCTGCACTCACTCACAACAGTCGTAAATACAAATAAAAGTTAATAATTCATAAGAAATTACACAAAATTGCCAAAACCATTTATGTTGACATTATCTCAGGAGACATTTATTTCTTTTTGACTTTTTTCCTTGACGGTGTTCTTTTCTTCCTTTCTTTCTTTTTTTTGCTCTTATTTCCATTTTAGTATTTTTGGGATAAAAATGATTAATTAACTGACATCAGAAACGTTTAAAGTAACAATCCAGTTCTTCCTTTTAGAATTATCACAATTTATGTGGATTTATTTATTCAGAACCAAGAAATATCATAATTTTTATTAAGATTTTTTAAATAAAGAAATAAATTTCTGGAGTATTTTTTTGGAGTTTAAGTAACTTTATACTTTTGAGTTATTGTGTTTTTTTCCGAACAACTTTATTAAAATGATTCCTTTAGGTTTTAAAAGTATCACTTTCTTCATGATAAATAATCTGGAGCTTTTGTAAATTATTTGTTTGTTTGTATGTAAATTATTGTTGTTACGATTTGTCCCCAGATACTTATAAGTCGTATTTGATTTTTTTTTTTTGAAATTAAAATTTAAACAAATCGTCACCAAAAAGTTTGTTCTCGTTTTCAGCAGGAATTTTAATGAAAATATGTTAAAATAATTAAATTAATTGCTATACGAGCAATAAATATGCAGATTTTACAATATTTTCTTTGCATTGAGAAATTCTAGAAAATTTTTTTAAAATCCATAATTTTTCTGAAATGTCCCTAAATCGAGTTTCTATCGAAAATTTTCTATATCTATTAAAATGTGTCTTTAAATCGAGTAATTATGGAAAATTTATATTGAAAATTTTCTATAAATCGTGTATTTATTGAAAATGTTCTATAAATCGTGTATTTATCGAAAATGTCCTATTCAACTATTTCTCTAATTTGTGTACAAATAGAAAAATTTCTTCAATTCTTATATTTATCAAAAATTTTCACTAGATCGAGTATAATAATATTATACTCGATTTTTTGTAAATCAAAACTTTTGAACATTTGAGTCCGAAAGAACGCAGTAAAAAATAAATACTTTTTGGCTGAACTGATCTTTATAAAAATAAGAATAAAGATGAAATATTTCATAATAATAAGAATTCTATGAACCCTAATTATATTTAATATTTCTATTACATATTTCTCTTAGAACCCGATACTTAAAAATTTGGGTAAAAATTGACTCCAGAACTGCCTCCAAAAGGCTATTTCTCATCATAAGGTAAGATAAATGGGCCTGTCCAAAGTATGGATAATTATCATTGATTACACTGAAGAAATCACAATATTTTACAAAATCGCCTTAAAAATTACCCTTAACAACATGCCATGCCCTTAATTACATAAATTGGATCCTATTATCGGCTACCTTAATTTCAATAGGTGAACTTTTTAATGACTTAAAAATTTGGAAATAGATTTAAATAAAAAAAAAATTAAAAAAAAAAAATTTGTTCAAGTTAAATTAATTTCTCAGTAAAAGTGATATGATGTTATAAACTTACCAGAGTAAGAATAGCTTAGATCTTAATTTTTGACTACGCACCTTTATAACGTCATTTTAATTACAGGTATTCCCTGTAAAAAAGAGAAAATACAATTTGCTATTTTTTATAAAAGAATCGATAAAAGTATGAAAAAGTTTAAAGGAATATTTATGTAAAATTTCATAGAAAATATAATTACTACGTCTTTTAAAATACTTCAACTACGTAACTAGAATTACAGGTATTTTCATAGAAAAGAGATAATATTTTTGGTAAGCTAATTGCAAAATTGTTAAAATAGATGATGAAGTAAGTACTAGATGAATATTTGTATTTATATTTCTTTATAGAGAATTAAACTAACTTCGTCAAAAGTAATTAAACTGCGACATTAAAATTGCAAATGTTTAATAATAAAAAATTTGAAAAATAACAAATGTTTAAAAATTTGTCATAGAAAATATAGTAATCTAGTTATGCAAAAAGAACTTTAAATAAATAATAATTTTAAGACGTAAACCTTTAAAATATATTTCAACATATTTCTTTTAAATACTTCTTTAAAAAATTTGATTCGTTGTTTTAGATTTTTAAAGTTGAACCCCAAAAAGCCTTTTTCTTATTCATTCCATTGATATTATCATATTTACAATTAATAGATTTAAAAAGAGATTATTACATCCAAAATTTTCACAAAAAAAATGATGGAAATCACAAATAAAAAACACTTCAAAAGGAAATCTTCAACAAAAAAAAAAGAAGAAAAATTAAAAAAGAATAAAGCAATAAATATATAATACGGATTATTCGCACCCTAAATAAAAATAATGTTAAACAATAATATTGAAAATCCATTAACCACAAAACACTTGCCACCAAAAACACACACTAACCCGCAATGGAACCACACAAGCCTTTAGCTTGCAAAGCAATAAACAAAATTGTAACACTTGAGAGAACAAATCCAGTAAATTGCTACTAAGTCACTTTATTTCCTGATTCAACTTGGCAAAATTTATTTTTTACCCGCTTTTTTATTTTTTTTATTTTTTTTTTTATATTTCTCCATATTTTTATTGTGGTTTTTTACCCTCCTTATGAATCAATAATAAAGGAATCGTATAAATAATAATCAAAATACAAACGCTAACTAAGAGATTATGCCAAGAAAAGGGTAATAATGATACATACACTTTCCTCTTTTCTTTCATTCTTTCTGGTTCAATCGGAGGGTTCATAAATAAAAATTTCTTGGCATATTGCCGCGTCTCAAATGTTTTCGATGTTTACTCAAAGGATTTGCTACATGTGTTTATAAGGATTTTATTCGACTATTTCTACTTGAAGTGTTTTTTTCTTTTTTTTTGCCAAAATCTGAGTTAAAATCATCTATAATTCATAAAAAAGGTGATTTTTCTAATAAACAAGGCGGGAAGGGGATGTTTTGCAAAAAATAAATAAATAAAAAACGTTGTATTTGCCAAAATTGACAGTCAATCAAGGAAAATTATTTGCATAATATTTTTAGTAAATATGTTTTGATTATAATCGTAACCGCAAAGAATTTAAATGATTTTGGGATTTTGATTATTGACAAAAACACAATAAAAGCTTATTTCTCAATTGACACGATTTGTTGAAAATTTACGTAAAATATACGATTTATAGAAAATTTTCGATAAATACACGATTTATAGAAAATTTTCGATAAATACACGATTTATAGAAAATTTTCGATAAATACACGATTTATAGAAAATTTTCGATAAATACACGATTTATAGAAAATTTTCGATAAATACACGATTTATAGAAAATTTTCGATAAATACACGATTATAGAAAATTTTCGATAATAAATTAAATTCGAAACGATTTATAGAAAATTTTCGATAAATACACGATTTATAGAAAATTTTCGATAAATACACGATTTATAGAAAATTTTCGATAAATACACGATTTATAGAAAATTTTCGATAAATACACGATTTATAGAAAATTTTCGATAAATACACGATTTATAGAAAATTTTCGATAAATACACGATTTATAGAACATTTTCGATAAATACACGATTTATAGAACATTTTCGATAAATACACGATTTATAGAACATTTTCGATAAATACACGATTTATAGAACATTTTCGATAAATACACGATTTATAGAACATTTCGATAAATACACGATTTATAGAACATTTTCGATAAGTACACGATTTATAGAACATTTTCGATAAATACACGATTTATAGAACATTTTCGATAAATACACGATTTATAGAACATTTTCGATAAATACACGATTTATAGAAAATTTTCGATAAATACACGATTTATAGAAAATTTTCGATAAATATACGATTTATAGAACATTTTCGATAAATACACGATTTATAGAAAATTTTCGATAAATACACGATTTATAGAACATTTTCGATAAGTACACGATTTATAGAAAATTTTCGATAAATACACGATTTATAGAACATTTTCGATAAATACACGATTTATAGAAAATTTTCGATAAATACACGATTTATAGAACATTTTCGATAAATACACGATTTATAGAAAATTTTCGATAAATACACGATATATAGAAAATTTTCGATAAATACACGATTTATAGAAAATTTTCGATAAATACACGATTTATAGAAAATTTTCGATAAATACACGATTTATAGAACATTTTCGATAAATACACGATTTATAGAACATTTTCGATAAATACACGATTTATAGAACATTTTCGATAAATACACGATTTATAGAACATTTTCGATAAATACACGATTTATAGAACATTTTCGATAAATACACGATTTATAGAACATTTTCGATAAATACACGATTTATAGAACATTTTCGATAAATACACGATTTATAGAACATTTTCGATAAATACACGATTTATAGAACATTTTCGATAAATACACGATTTATAGAACATTTTCGATAAGTACACGATTTATAGAACATTTTCGATAAATACACGATTTATAGAACATTTTCGATAAATACACGATTTATAGAAAATTTTCGATAAATGCACGATTTATAGAAAATTTTCGATAAATATACGATTTATAGAAATTTTCGATAAATACACGATTTATAGAAAATTTTCGATAAATACACGATTTATAGAACATTTTCGATAAATACACGATTTATAGAACATTTTCGATAAGTACACGATTTATAGAAAATTTTCGATAAATACACGATTTATAGAAAATTTTCGATAAATACACGATTTATAGAAAATTTTCGATAAATACACGATTTATAGAAAATTTTCGATAAATACACGATTTATAGAAAATTTTCGATAAATACACGATTTATAGAAAATTTTCGATAAATACACGATTTATAGAAAATTTTCGATAAATACACGATTTATAGAAAATTTTCGATAAATACACGATTTATAGAAAATTTTCGATAAATACACGATTTATAGAAAATTTTCGATAAATACACGATTTATAGAAAATTTTCGATAAATACACGATTTATAGAAAATTTTCGATAAATACACGATTTATAGAAAATTTTCGATAAATACACGATTTATAGAAAATTTTCGATAAATACACGATTTATAGAAAATTTTCGATAAATACACGATTTATAGAAAATTTTCGATAAATACACGATTTATAGAAAATTTCGATAAATACACGATTTATAGAAAATTTTCGATAAATACACGATTTATAGAAAATTTTCGATAAATACACGATTTATAGAAAATTTTCGATAAATACACGATTTATAGAAAATTTTCGATAAATACACGATTTATAGAAATTTTCGATAAATACACGATTTGTAGAAAATTTTCGATAAATACACGATTTATAGAAAGTTTTCGATAAATACACGATTTATAATAAATTTAGGATTTATACAAGATTTTCCAAATCTTGTATAAATCTTATATTTGATCATTTATTTAAAAATTTCGATAAAAATCCTCGATTTAGAAAAATTTTTCGATAGTGAATTATCAGGAGACAATTTTATCACGATTTAGAGAAAAGTTTCGATAAATACTCTATTTGTAGAAAATTAAGAACAAAATCGCACTGATTTTAAGTGCAAGAAATATAAATTGCTGGTTTGAAATGTTTTTTTAGATTACTTGTTAATAATATTGGATTTCTATAATTAATTAAAATTATTCTCATTTACCATCAATTAAAATTTTAATTAAATTGAGCGTTTTAAATTTTATATTCTAAAAGTGAACTCCACAAAACAAAACAAAAATCAAAAAAAGTGAAATGAAAGATTAATAAACTCAAATCATTGGAATTGAAAATATCACGTATCTTTTGAAATGGATATTTTCACACGCAAGTTTTTTTATTTAGTATTTTTGTAGTTTTTTTCCGATATTTTTACGATTTTTAAAATCAAGCAACGAACTAACAAAATCCAACACAGTTGTCATCTACAGTTTGTCAAAACAGTGGCAGTGGAACGAATGTGTTTTCTTGGACTTCGACAGGTTTTTAGCCACAATTGCTTTTTGAATTTTTAGTTTTTGAGTTTTGATTTAACAAAAACAAAAAAAAAAAATCAACAAAAATATATGAAAAAAAAAAAAACAAAAACAAAACTAATGAAAGAAGGAAACAAAATCAATATAAATGAAAATGTATGAATGAATGAGTGAATTGTTAGTTTGAGTACGGTATTGATTGTATGGATGGATGGATGGATGGATGGATGGGTGATGAGTTTGGTGAATAGATGGACGGATGAGATGGTTGGTTTTGGATGTTGTTGGTGGTGATGGTGGTGTTAGTGCTGAAGATGGTTAAAGTCGGTGGTTGAATATGTCTATCACGTATCTCGTTAAACATACGAGTTGTACATGTTAAATAATATTTTCTCAAGTTCAAGTTAAGATTTGATTTTCGTCTTCTTCTCTTAAGCGGTTTTAACTCTTGTGTGGTTGTTGTTGTTGTTGATGTTGTTAAAAACTTAAAAATTCAAAAATCAACTCAATCAATTGACAAATTTGCCAAAAGGTGTGAAATTTTTGTTGTAATAAATATTATCTGCTCATAAAAAAGGCTCCTACATAATTATCAAAATAAAAATCTATAAATAAGATCTTAGAAAAGCTGGAAAATAAAATTAATGTCCTTTTAAAGGCAATACAAAATACCTTAAATATTTTTTGTCTCCTCCAAACCTTAAGATAATCATAGAAAATTTCTATATTTTTGCCAATTATTAAAGAATTTTGTTGCACCAATGATTTACAGCATTTTCGTTAAAACATAAAAAAGAAAACAAAATGCATTACTTCATTTCACAGGCAGACATCTTTTCCTTCTTCTCTCCTAATCATGATCTTTCACATACATAAATACCACTTCTTCTAGCTTTTTTTCTATATATTTGTGTGAATTTTGTTTAAAAATTGTTAAAGGTGTTTTTCTCCTTTTCAGACTCCTGTCTGTTAATTCTATAGATAACAACGAATCATGTACCACTTAGATGACTGAAATAAGTGATGGTGATGGTGATGATGATGATGATGATGATGGTGACTCGTTGGTTTATTGACTGACTGGTTGACTAGACCAGACTAGACTAGTCTGCTCGATTTTAGGTATAAGTATGTGTGTAAATTGTATGTTCTTGCTCTGACTTGTTTGACTGACTGAATGACTGACTGACATCTTTTGTTATGTTTTACACCATAACTGCATGCCGTTCGTTTAAAAAGCTAATTATGTAGAACAGTGATCGGTTATTTAAGGTCCTTCATATCCAATTAGTCGCATAACACACCATCTCACAAAAACTAAAAAATCACAAAATCTTAACGAAAAAAATCAAATATAACAAAATTGCAAATACTAAACAACAATTGACCATAAATAGTCAAAAGTTAAATATCTAGCAAAAAAAAAAACGCTAAACAAACACTCACTTTGATGACAGATGTTGAAAGGATTGAATTCCTTCAATCAGACTTTACATCACAATTTTATCGATTGATAACAAAATGTTCACGAAAATTTGCTCTGAATATATATAATATACAGAAAATGATTATTAAGCGAGAAAGAAATTTTTTATGAATTTAGAATAAAAAATATATAAATTGTGAATTTATCACAAAATTTTGTATAAATTGTTCTAAAACTTTCCACAAAACGTGAATTTGTGTAAAATTTTCTTTTAATTGTGAATTTATCAAAGATTTTCTATATATATGGAATTAATCGAAAATTTTTTCTGAATCGTGAATTTATTGAATTTTTTTCTAAATCGTGAATTTAACGTAAATTTTCAATAAACAGAGAATTTTTTAAATACTTTTTCTAAATAAAGTACTTTTACATCGATTACAATCCTTTAAGAATCTGTTTCAAATTCTATATCTTTCATGATTTGATTTAGATGGATGGATAGTTGGTTGTCTCTAAAACTGATGACAATTGCTGCGCCCAGACACACGAGCCATCTAAAATGAAACAAACAAAAAAACACACACACAAATAGAGAAGTTCCTCTTGGCATCAACGCTGATCAACAAAAATAATACAACAACCAACATCAGCAACAATAACAACAACAAAAACCATCATCATATCAATCAATAGAAACACATTGACTTTTTGTCAATTTCTTATACCCTTCACCACCACTAGTGGTTATGAGGATAATTAACTTTGTTATTCTGTGTGTAACACTTAGAAGGAATCATTTAAGTCTGTCTGTCCGATGTTGGCACTCTCATGTCCACAATAATTGACAGAACTCAATGAAATTAGACGTCAGTATTTGGTTTTTATAGTCCTGAGAAGTTTCCTTCTTTAAACCAGCAAAATTGGTTGAGTAAATCAAGATATAGAGATAAAGACCGATATCAGAGGCAGCCTCTAGGTTTCAGCGAAAAATTTTCGTTTAGCTATAAATTAAAAATCTATAAAATATAATAAGATATTATCGAAACATAAAGTTATGTGTACTTCATTATCATTCCAAAATTATCAAAATCGGTTAAGTAGAAAAAAAGTTATAGACAAAAATACAGCTAATTTTATGACTCATTAAGTGTTTCTGTGTTGTATTTAAGAACAGCGTTTATATATTATATACGTTAGTGAGTGTATGTGTAAGTGTATAAGTACGAAACATTTTTACTTATACGCATTGGTGGTGGAGGGTATTGATATATTCGGCAAAGCCGAATATAAAATTGTTAATTGTTTTTGTTTACAACAAAATGAAAGGACGAACAAATGAACTTTTGTATGTTTTGTAAGTTGTTTGGTTGTAAAAGTTATGTATGATCGTTCGTATGTTGCTAAAACATTTTTGTAGTTTTTATTTGATCGTTTGAAATCATGTTGATGATCATTTTTGTTGTCTAATCGTTTGTGTTGTAACAATGTTTTAACTTTGGTTTACAACATTTTACTGATTATTGTGACTTTTTTGTCCGTCTCTCTGTTTGTTTCTTTGTTGCTGAAAAACAATTGAAAATTTTATATGTTTTATTATAAAATAAACAACATTTATTGTAGTTTTGAAATTCGAAATCATTGTATTAGTTTGATAAGATCTTCAAAAGTTTTTCAGTAGACTTCAAAGCTTCTTCTCAAAATTACTAATTAAAATTAATTTGAAAACGATTTCAGTTTTCGAAGGGATTTCATTGGACAGATATGATGGAATATTCCCTAAGAGAGGGCTTCCCAAATAACTTCACATATTACTTTAAATTTTATTCCAAACATTTTAAGAATAGATTTTATATTCGCTTTGAGGATTCCAAAGTTAAAAATTGTGGTATATTTTGGATCTTTGTAAGAACGACTATTCGTTCATAAAAATATTGGTGGAATGGTGATAATATTGGCTGCGATCTTCATTATTTTCACTATCCATGGCAAGAAAACTGCAGACAGTAATTATGAATCATCCTGATCATAAGAGCAACTTTGAAATTACCACATCTATATGTCTTTCAAAACGTCACTTTTAAGGGTCATGCTCAAAATGAAGTTTAATAAAATATTACAGGATATATAACACTCACAATGTCCTACCCAAATACTACCTAAAAGAGACATATCGTAATAGATTTTTTAAATACTGATAAATCTGTGTTAAATAGAACATAACCAAAATTTCAAGCTTCCCTCGCACACATTTTTAATGTTTAAGTGGCAGACCAGCAACATGTTTCCCTAAAGTTTACGTAGGACCTAAAAAGCATCGTGTCCAAACATACAATACATATAGTCTTATTCGAAGTCCCACCTAGATATAGAAATGCTACAAGAAGCTTTTAAATGCAACAAACTTCCTTTCGTCATCAGTCTGTACACTAATCGCTTATGTCTGAAGATACAACAGGCGTACCTGCAGTTTCAGCCCACCACTGTGCATTAATGAGACTCTCAAAGGGTACGTGTTGAAATCTCCAATAACCTGTGAAGGAACTATCCTATGATGTTAGACCCAGCAATCCCATTTTTTCTACAATTATTTCTCACATATAATTTTGAATACCGCAACACACCACTCTGCTTTTAAAAGGCTTTCAAAGAGATCATGACAAAGACTGCGCCATTCGATGATATTTTGATCTTGGAGCCAGCGAACTCATATAATTTACCAATAAACCAAATAAAATCTATTTTTTGTTTTGCTTTTGGAATTTTGATTTCAACAAGAGATCCTTATATAATCTCATCTTACGATTGCAACAATTACAAACACATCCTGGGAGATTTAATTGATGTAATTAAAGTTTTTGTATTCGTATATATCCATTAGCTTAAAACACATTTGATCAGTCCTAAAATAGGTGTTATCCGCACAACCGAGATCGTTAGGGTGATCCTATTGTTGAACCTAAATCTTCAAGGAACATATTCCAAACTGTATTAAATGGAAATGGCAATATGACACAACTTTGACTGTTATACTCAAAATATTTTCTTACTTTAAGCTTAAAAGCCAAACGCCCCATTCGTATTGACAACACTTGAAAGAAAGCGCCAGATCTTAAACATTATGCACTATTATGCACTAAAAACCTTTTAATTTTAATCGCCTTAAGACGTAGTCCTCATAAGACCCCAAAGAAATTATATAATTATTCATTTACTTATTTATCGTTCTTCTTTTAAAATTTTCCTCAACTTTCTATTCTATTTTCTCTCAAAAACATTTCCTTAACATT
The DNA here is from genome assembly GCA_004302925.2 of Cochliomyia hominivorax. Classification (NCBI taxonomy): domain Eukaryota; kingdom Metazoa; phylum Arthropoda; class Insecta; order Diptera; family Calliphoridae; genus Cochliomyia; species Cochliomyia hominivorax. The sequence goes on from PYHX02000413.1 coordinate 30,260,561, forward strand.
TTCCCCACAGAATCTTGTTCTGTAAATTCATTAATTTATGAACAAAATCAATATAAACTTCCTGATACTAATTTTCCAGAGATCAGTTGGCTCGTTGTTGTTGTTGCTGTTTTTTTTTTTTTCTTAATTTATTTCATAATTCTTTTTGTCAATCTTCAACTGATTTATAATACAAGTTTAATAACACTTAAATGCTGCAAAACCCATCATATGACAAGATCAGCATTTTACGAGGATCAGAGCGAAAATAATGACAAAAACTAAACTTATGATGATGATGAAGCGTCACAAAAAATCAATGATCATAAAATGAAAGTAACATGTATTTAAAGATTCCTGGGGGAGTTGAATAAAATACAAGTGGAAACAGACTTTGAAATGAAAAAAAGAAAAACTGAAATATATTTCGTTGAAATTACTTTAAAAGATCGAAAGAAACGTGTGTATACTGAGAGAGTAACGAATTCAATAATAAAAATCTTGATCATATTTTTTTCTACTATTGACGATTATTATTATTATTGTTGTTGTTTTATTTGTTCTTATGATCAAATTGAAGATTGATTTTTTTGTGTAATTTTTTTATATGATTTTTTTTTTTTGTTGCATTAATGAGGCTTAAATGTTGCTATTAAAAACTATGCAGAAATTTAAGGTTTTTTGTTGCTGTTAAGAATCGTATGATTTAAAAAAATTTTATTATGCGATGGGAAAGTTGGGGCACAGGAGATTTGATAAGGAGTTTTTTGAGATAACTGTAATGATGATCTCTTCCTGATGGTTTTGATTAGCATAACAGTCTAAATGTGTTACAATTATGTCAGTTTTACTAAAAGATATTTGATGCGATTTTGGTTTTCAACAATTACAAATATATTCTGGGAGGTTAATAAATGTAATTAAACCTTTTGTCTTCGCACGAAGAGAAAAAATATGTTTGTGGTAACCATAAACAAGAAGCATCACAGTATTGTTATTAAACATTGTTACCGTAACTAAAATATTTGTTTATTCGCATTGTAAGTTCGCATTCATAAAAATAGTTATTGTTATCGCCATAACATATTACGAAATGACATTTTTGCATCCGGGAACATGTTTAAGCTCGATAAGCTTAAAACCGATCCAATCCATTTGAAGACAAGTATCATCTCAACAATCGAGATCATTAAGGTGATCCGGTTGTTTAAACTCAATCTTCAAGGATCGTTTCCTAAACTATTTGAACTGTTTTTGGTAACAGTTACCGGATACTTTTTTGCCGTTCCATTAGGAATTTACTACTATCCAACCCTGACAGAATACAGAAATGTATGGTGATAATCATCAATCACGAGGCACACTTACACTTCAGTTTATTTAATAAGAACCTGAATCCACAAATAAAAATGAGTTCGATAGTTTTTGACATTAACAAAGAATTTGTGGCCTAAATCCACGAATAAAAATGAAATAACAAGTAAAAATGTTATAGTCGGTCAAGCCCGACTATGTAATACCCTACACCACATTGTCGTTTGTAAATGAGTGCTGCTGAAATTTTGTGAACGGCCGTCGTATAATTTGCTTTTTTATGCTTCTGTGTGTAATAGATTGTTATGATACTAATTTTTATGTAAAATTTATGCGTTTTAAAAGAATTTTTTCTGGAGCGTTATATGGGAGTTAGAAAAAATTATGACCGACCATCGTATTATTTTGCACATAGTTAAATTTATCTTAAGTTGACGAAATATTTTTATTCTATTAACGTATGTGTGATTTATGATTTTCTCAAGATTTGGAAGAGAGGTTGTATGGAATCTATAAGAAATAATAGACCGATTATCGTATAATTTATCACATTGTTGTAGAATTTAAGAAAACTTATTTATGCCAAATTTGGTTAACATAGTTTTATACCCCATTCTGTGAGGACTTTTGTTGATATGAAATAATGGACCGATCACAATCAATTTTAATAAGCATTGTGAATTATATTATTAAGATATTTTAAAACTGTGACCTTTATTTTGTGAACAAGCTTTACATGGACAGCCAGCTGGACGGACGGACATGCATGAATCTACTTCAAAGTGGTGGTAGGACAAATTTTTCTGAAAATCATTTGGTGACCGGTAAGAATTTCAGAAGACTTAGACCGGTCCTTAATCGATGCCAAATGTATTCTATGCAATCTCTTCTACGGCAAACATTTCGTGCGGTAGAACACTCTATATGGATTGTGACAAAAGGCAAACTAAATTAAACTGAAACTAAGCGTAGGCCCTTCAAAAACATAGGATCTCAAGATAAGTGATCAAATAACAGGCCTCAATTCTCTGTCTTTGAACAGAGAACAGTTCGATTAAAAACTATTTTCTTTTCTTCCCAATGAAATGATGGTTAAATTCATCTTTTCAAAAAAAATATCCTTAAGACTTTAACACCCCACTCATCTTAACTTTGTACTTCCCTGTCTAGAACAATTTAGAGTATTAATTTTTTTCAATTCTGTAATTCGTTAAAGCAGCATGTGCAGTGTCTGCTACTGTAATTTTCTGTCAACTTTTGTTTTTTTTTTTCACTGATCTACCAAATCAATATACAACTGCTTTTGTTAACTGTTGTAGTTGTTGTTATTGTTGATAATGAAATGATGTTACGATGCTTGATGTGCGCATCCATCAAAGATCATCATCAATGTTGAGAGACTAAGAACAATATTTATTTAGTATTTTTTCGCCAGCTTAGTTTTTGTTGATCAAAACAAACAAACAAACAATCGATCGATCGCTCAAGCAAGCGATCGATCATCATGTTGTTTATTGAAAAATACAGAAGCAAAAGTAACAGTCGTAGTTTTAGGGAAAAAAATTTTGAACAGAAAAGAGTGCAAAAAAACATGGATTTTTCAAATTGGAGATTGTCTAAAATTGAAGAAAACTGAACAAAAAAAAAATCACATCATCACACTGTTTTACTGCAATAACAACAACGATCATCAAGTATAACACAAAATCAATTTAAAATTGTCTTTTATAATAGAGGGAATTGGTAGGACATTTTTTTTTGTTTTGGTTTTGGTTAAATATTTAACCATGGCTGAGATTGTGTTTCAAAGCGTTGCTTATTGTGACGATCATTGCTGGAAATTACCAAAAAGTTTTTCCTGATTGAATTTTTTTCTTGTTATTGTTGACATTTTTTTGTTTGTAACCCACACTTATTGAAATCTTGGTCAGTTCTCAACATTAAACTCTTCAAGGCAGATAGATCTTCGTCATCAACCAAGGGGGAACTCTACATCGAAAACGTATTATTTATTTGCCGCCGCAATGTCACATGTTTACTTCTTAATGTTTTTGTTTGAAATTTCAAAATAAAATGTAGCACCAAACCAACAAACCGATCATGCGTTCCAACCAATCGATCGTTCATCATTCGTTCATATTGGCCGCCAAACTTCCTCTCATAGTTTTACTCTGTTTTGGTCGCGATTTTTAAAGGAATTTCTGGTATTTTTGTTGCACAACATTTTTTTCGTCTCTGGTTAAAGTTCTGTTTTGTGCGTTTCCCTTTCATATTCAACAATTTTTAAATCTTGAACCAGAAAAAAAAGAACTTAAATACAGAAAAACAGTTTAAATTGTATGATGTGTATTTTTTTATTTGATTACAGAACAATTTTAAAATCTTTGCAACAAAAAACAAAAAAAAAAACAAAAAAAATGTGAAATCAGCAAATGCAGTCCTTTTTGTGGATCCGTTTTTATTTATTTTAAAGGCAGACGCATGAAGTGCGTTTGACCGCACGAAGTTATTTTTGGTTCAAATTCTAATAATTCTTTAAGTACGTTCTGTCTTTTTAATTTGTAGCTAAATTAGATTTTTTAAATGCTACCAAAAATAATGTTCAAATATTTTAAATCTTTTAAGAGTTCATTTCTTTCTTTAAGTCTGAAGTATAAAAATAATCGTTATATAAATAAACTAGTACGTTTAAGACTGAATGATCCCATAATTTATCTTCGGACAAATAAACTCTTAGAAAGGATTTTTAAAAATTTGATTGTGCGATTTGGCATTTGATACTATTTTTTTAACCTCCTCCATTTTCCATTTCTAATGCCAACAAGGAATCATCTAAGACCCTATGATGGATATATACTCTTACATCAAATCAAAATCTAAGTCGATATAGTTATGCTTTGCTTGTTCTCACACTCCAACATAAATTGTCAAAATTTAATGCCACATTGTGTCCATCTGTTTCCTTTTTAAAAACTGAAACATCGACCTAATTACAAAGGAGTTATAGACCAATAACAGGGACAACCTTAAAAATCTGATAAATCCTTTCCATTTTTTTCAGGTAACAGTAATTGGAAATTCGGCACGGTGTTAGGTATAAATTTCAAATAAGCCTTCGACCCGCATTTTAATTTTAAGCTTTTAAACTCTTAAACATGGACCTATCTATTGAAATTAGGTACCATTATATTTGTGAAGTTACATTAATAATTGATATAGAAAGAATGGCCCACAATGTTTTTAAAGCCAAAAAATTTAAAGCATTTTAAAGAGATCTTCCAACACTTCTGTTAGGAAAGCAGCCCGGTTATCTTAGTGCTCGGACTATTTAGTACGAAAAAATATGCATAATGGATGACGAAATGTATGTTCTGGATTTTCGCACCTTCCTGGTCAAAATTTTTATGTTGCTTATGCTCGAGGGAATGATGAAGTTTAGGATCCAGAAGCAGTCAAAACTTCCCAAAAAGTTCTTGGTATGACAAGCAATATCCAGATGTGGCAAAGAAAGCCGATCACATATTACAACGGCCGAATTTATATCCAAGAATGTTTACAAAAAAAGCTACTTCCTGTCACTATGGCTTCAACAATAATATGGGTCTCCGAAAAGGCTTAAAATTCCATCACATTGTACTTTCTTTACGATTTTAGCATGAAAATAAAAAACACTGCTACATTAGTTAGAAGGAGAAATACTACCGAAATCTATAATAAGACTTTAATGTTGGCTACTAAGCATTTCTCTACCTCCACCTCTAAGCAACATATTCATCATTTTCTAATTAGTGGCCATAAATTTACCATACAATAACAATTTGTATTAAAATTCTTGCCTCATGCCAACTACACATACAAACAAAGGATAATCATGCAGCAAACACTAAAAATCATATGTGTATGAGGACTCTTATAATGTTCACAAGTGTAAACTATGGGTTTTTTTTGGTAATTCATATGCGATTACCCAACCTGGGTTTGGGTTAAATTCTCTCATTCTAAAACAACCACAAAATTAAATTATATTGTCCTTTATTTTATCGAAAAAAAGACTCATAGTTTATGTTCATTTAAATGGTCATAAATTAATATTTTGGGGCATTTTTTCCTTTCCACTCTTTTTCATATTTAAACAGTTTTTACAGTTACAATTTCAATATAAACATTTGCTCATGTGCATTTAAGAATGTGGGCCAATACAACTGTAACCATATATGATACAACAAATGTGTTGTAATTGTAAAAAGGAAGGGGTTTCCTGCCTTCCTCTCTTCCCCGTTGGTTGTGGTGTGAGTAAAAACTAATAAAGCATTTCATTTCATTTCGCTTGTGGTTTATTTTAATTTTGTTAGAGACAATATTTGTTGTATAATTTGTTGTAATATTTATTATTTGCAACATGTTGTAACATTCTGGTAGTCAATTTGTTCTTGTTATTTTTTGTTAGAATTCTTATGGTGTAGATGGATCTGAGTAATAAGTTAAGTAAATATTAATTAAGCATCATTGTACGTCGTATCATGGCGCTTATTTAAGAATAAATTTATTTATTAAATATTTGTTTTATTATAAAAAAAGGGAGAAAAATAGGTTTCAAATGTCTTCCAGAATAATGTTAGTGCGAAATGTATGGAAAGACTTAGTAACAGTTGCATGATACAATGTTTTAGAAGCTGAGCTAAAGGACAGACAGTTTTTTAAAGAAACCGATAGAAGAAGAACTTGTTTTACAAATTCTTCTTTTCCAGTGTATAATAAAGACCCATTAGTTTCTGGAAGATGTAGCAGGAAATAGCTGTTTGTGGAACAAATTATATTTGTTAAATTTTAATGATTTAAACTTAAATTTATATAATTTAATTATTATAATAATTTTAAGATTATTTTTTTTTAACAAAAAAGATTCATATCGTCTTGTAAGACTTCGTGACCACTTTGAAAATTATTGGAGTTTTTTCCCATATTTCATATTGAGATATAGTATATATATTTTTTTTGACTGGTTCAATTTTAAAAATTACATATAGAAATGTTGTCATAATCATCACAATGATCTTAAATTACTATACGCAGTGTGTCCTAATCAATTTGTTTTTGGAAATAATTCTATGACTTTTGGAAAGCTAGAGATGTCTTAATGAAATTTCACATAGAAGTGTTTTTGAGTTGATTTGGAGGAATACAATATCCTATAGGGTCAAGGATGTAGTCATTGGCTCTCCATAGTTGACCACTTCGGCTATGTTGGCAACTTAAAACTTTTGACCAGGAAGTTTAGGAAAATCTTATCTTTGTAAAACATTTCAGTTATTATGTTTTAAGTCAAACAAAGGAATATATTATGCGTGAACATAAATCATTGCATACTAAATCAATTAAATACTTTCAAGAAAACCCAACTTGGACCTTCAAAAAGTTAGTCAAACATTCAATGATCTGCCGTTAAACTTTGTTTAGTTAGCTTAGTACTCGGACTATTGTTATAAAAAGTTAAAGTTAGTTCAAGTATAAAAATATACCAGGCTCAAAATGTTACAGCCAGGAATGCAGCTAAAAATTTTGAGTTCAATAACGGAAATTGATGTCTTGCTGCACACTGGAGGATAAAACAGAGTTCTCGTTGTGTCAAGCAATAAAATAATAAAAATCTTATCATTTATTACAACGGGCTCTACAAATATCGAAATTTACATGAAAAAACGTTTACAAAAAAGTCTGCTCTCATTCATAAAACTTCATAATGTGGGCACTTATTTTTGTCCTGACTTGGTATCATGTCACTATTGTAAAAAACCCTTATGTGGTACAAAAACAATAATGTGGTATTTTTACCAAGAAAGCCAAGGCCTCTAGCCAGTGGAGAGATATTTAAAAAGGAGTTTAAGAACACAAAAAGGCATCAAAAATATATATTTTTTTTGGAAATTGGCATAACAACTTCAAAGCTATGTTAGGAATTTTTCGAATGCACTCCTTATTAAAATATATATCATAATAAATGTTTTGAACAACAGTGTATATAAGTACATATATTAAAGATGATATTAAAGCATCACTCACTTGTTATTGAACAAAAAATTATCAGTGATTTCCCTCAATATTCAATTTCCAATCAGTACAATGTCTCAAATGAACATAAAACGTTTCTTTAAATTTTAACTTTTCCCCATTTACCGTTATGTTCTCTTAATATTAATGATTATTAGAAAAAAATATATGATTTTTATTTTATTTCGAGAAGTTTATTTTATTTTTATATTCTTTACCACCTCAATTGGTGAAGAGGGTATATTAATTTTGTCATTCCATTTGTAACGCTAAGAATAAATCATCTCAGACTTCATAATGTGTAAATATATTTTTGCATCAAATCAAAATCTAAGTCGATCTGTCTGTCCGTCCGTCTGTTTTTGGCATGCTAACATTCACTATAACTCACAGAGCTTAATGAAATTAGACCTGGGTATTTGTTATAGCAAATATACCAGCAAAATCGGTTCAGAATATTAAAATATATAGACCGATATATAAGACAACTTTTAAGTTCAAGTGAAGAACTTTTGTAAAATTGTTAATTATAAATAAAAAAATTAGAATGAAATTTTGCCAAATATTATACTTTATGTACTTCATTACCTTTCCGAAAACTATTAAAATCGGTTCAATAAAATTGTACTTGTACTTCACACGCATTTGTGGTGAAATTCCACACAGCCGAATATAGCATTCACACTTGTTTTATTTTATTTCATTTCACATTTCACTAAAAATTAATGATGATTTTATTAGTTGTCGTTTCATTATTTAAACATCACGAGAGTGTGTTAAATATCTGACAGTTTGTTGTTCATTATTTAGTGAAATGAAATAAAAATATAAAACAAAACTTTTAATTACTTTTTAAGATGATTTTTTTTCTGTTGGTTAAAGATTTTTGATTAAAAATTTACCTGAAAAATGTTACTGTTTTTATTAACAGAATTTTGTAAATTAAATACAATTTTTACTTTCAAATAAATACAACAATAACAAAAACAACAACAACAATGATGAAGACATTGTTGTAATATTTGTTTTTAGACGTTTTATTTCGAATGTAATGAGCTTTAAATAAAAAGTTGTAAATTATATTTTTATTGTATTTTTTACTTCAGCAACTCAATGTTATAATCTTAATATATGTGAATGTACGAGGGTATGTACATTCAACATTGTATTCAATGGATATAAAATAAAAATTAAAAAAAATATTTAGAAATTAAATGAAATCTGTTCACGTTAGACGAAACAGTAATAAAAACTCTGGATCTCATGATTTCTTATTACTGATAAGGTGCGTACAATTTTATTTTTCGTCTTTTTTACTGAAATTTACTTATTTTCTCATTTTATGAGGATTTTTTTTTAAATTGTATGATGATATGAAGGTAATTTTCGGTAGTAAGTAATTTTATGTTAAAAGTTTTTCGATTTCAGTTATTTTCAGTTGTTGTGTTCAAATTGTATGTTTTTAACACACTTTTTTAATCAAAATAAAATAATGTTTATTTTGATGAGAATAAATAAGAAATTAAACATTTTTAAACGGAATTTTTGATAAGAAATCATCATTTAAAATGATGTTTTCAAATGATACATTGTATACAGGTAATTGTACATAAATACGTACATTTGCTATATAAAATGACATTCGAATTGAGAGCGCTCTTTGGTATAATATTTAACATAATTTAGAGGTTAGAAAAGAAGAATTAATAAATTTTCTTTGATTTTAATAACAGCTGGATTTTAATGCCGGCATTATGCGTTTATGCAGATATTTATTACGGCCAATAGTGCTCTTCGACTCTGAAATATTTTCAGATTTAACGATATCCATTCGCCTGGCTGTTTGTTAATGTAAACCTTGTAAATAAAATACATATCGCAATTTAAAAGTTATATTTATGAAATTTGAGCTCTAGAATGATGCTTGTTATTTCAAACAAATGTTTCTCAGCAATGGGATTTCAAACTCATTTAGTCCTAATAAATTTAAGAAGCACAAATAAGTGTTGAACTTTGTCCATATAAAAATTTTACGAATTTGCCTTAGATATCAGTCTATATCTATTAATATACTGAACCGATTTTGCTAATTTTAAACTTCTCAGGACTATGAGAAATACTCTGGATTCAAGTCTTAGACGATTCCTTTTTAGGAGTACACGCGTAATGGCATAGTTAATATACCCTCTTCACCAGTTGTAAAGGGGGAGGGTATTAAAATCAATAATTCTTTTATTCTAAATAAAAATGCTATTATTTAGCATAACGAAATTCAAAATTTTTAAATTTCATCCAAATATCTTTCATAGAAAGAGAAAATAGTTAAAAGAATTTTAATTTTTTTTGTTACAAATTTTCCAAAATTTTTATGTCACATCTGATATATTTCTGGACTCAAGCCGGTGTCTTTCAAAGACATCAAATCAAACCGTTGGAAATAAGTTAAAAAATTGCTAAATTTAAAAAGAGATAAATAGAACATTATTACGTAATTTGAAAGGGTCAATGGAAGCTGTACATTTTTCGAAATTACATTAGAAAAATTTGGCATGTGGGTAAAGAAGATTTGATGTCCGAAATAATATTTTTTTTGAATCCACCATAACTCCGTTCATGGTCGAATTTCACTTTACATTAAAAAACTTTATTGGGAAGTTACCCTCCCCAGCTAATGCTATCTGAAATTTCATATAACTTCAATCGGCTGATTCATAGTTAAAATTACATTTGAAAAATATCGGCAAGATGGGTATTAAGGACATTTTTTATTATAGATTATAAAGATAATTGTCAATTTTATTTGATCTTTTCATTTGCTTTAATAAAAATTTACCATTTCTGAAATGTTCAATATTGGACCCTTTTAAATGTACAAATATAAATCGTCTTTAAATTTCCCTCTTTAACATAAATATTTCCCTTAAAAGCTAACATGGTCAAAGAAGATATTATCACTTTAATTGAAAAGTTAATTCGTATCAAAATTATTCATTGAAATCATAAGAGACTTAATAAAGTTCGTATATTTTTTATTTCTTAAGTTTTTATTCTTGAGATAACTTTGATTAGATCTAATGAATAAAACATTTTCTCGGTCTCTCTATCTCTCGAATGGGGAAACAAATCTAAATAAATACAAATGAAAGATAAAATAAACAGATGAACGAATGAATGAGCGAATGAATGAATGAATTGACTAAACAATTTATGCCAATAAAGTAAAAATTATTTACTCTACTCCCGCTTCCTCTCTCCCATATCACAAGTACTTGAAACGTTTGGTTGAATGTGCAAAATTTAATTTTGGATTTTATTTACATTTGGTCACTAGTGTTGTTAGTTGTTGTTGTTGTTGGTCAGACACATGTGCCTTTAGGGCCAAAATTAACACTCTCTTCTCTTTAGTTTCAATTCAATTCAATTCGGTTTCATGTTGTTGTTTATTTAACTGTTTTGATATTATTGTTATTGTTGTTGTTGTTGGTACTCAGCTGACAGCAACATCAGTTTTGAATAATTATTCGTACAACAAATATTTAACAAACGAATTAATGAATGAGTGAATGAATGAAATGAACGGAAGGAAGGAAATCACCTTCAACAAATCAACACTGATGAACTTCCTTTCAATTGAACTGTCGGTTTGATTATTGTTGTTCATTTCACGTTAAATAAACATTTAAATACAGAATTTTTTGTTGGAATTAAATATTGAATATTTATTTAATATTAAGTAAAAAAAATTAAATACATTAAATAAGGAGTGAGATTGAAAAATTCTTAACATAGATATATGTTTGAAAAAAAAAAAAAAAAACAAGTAAAAATGTTATAATCGGTCAAGCCCGACTATGTAATATCCTACGCCACGTTGTTTTTTATGAACGGCCCTTGAATAATTTGTTTACTTGCGAACAAGCTTTATGGTCAGCCGGACGGACGGACGGACGGACGGACATGTTAAATCGACTCAGGAAGTGCTTTTGAATCGAACGGTATACTTTAAAGTTGTGGTAGGACTATTTTTTCTGCCCGTTACAAACATCTGCACAAACGCATAATATCCTCACCATCTATGGTGATGTAGAGTATAACAAGACACACTAAATTTACAGTTACAGTTTTCAACTTCATTGAAATTATTTTTAATTAAAAAAAAAAATTAATCACTAGTGATGAAATTTTGAACCTTTTCGGAAATCTTTTTATAGTTCTTTCTGTTAATTTGCTCAGCTCAGTCCATATCCCTTTAAAATTTTCCACATTTTTGGTTATCTTTTACATGCTCTTCAATTCTTCAATTTAAGAGCCCAATATCTCTCCACTGACCTTAGATAGCGTCAGTTTGGAGGACTTGTCTCTCTTGGTACACATACCACATTATTGTTCTTATACAACTCAAGTGCTTGTTTACCATAATGACAAGATGTCAAATAAGAATATTCATTACTTCATTCCAGTACAGGGTGGACAAATTATTATGAAGTTTATGAAACAATCCCTGATGTTAATTTTGGTAATTATAGAGCCCGTTGTAACTTTGCTTCAACATTCCCTTTAGCATCAGCAACTGAAAATTTTTGACCAGAAAGTTGCAAAAATCTGCCAGAGCATACATGTCGTCATCCATTATACAACAATAATATTTTTACTTTTGAAAACATGACTGCAATTTCCATGTTTTGTTTTTGGCTTCCAAAATTTTTAGCAGTTTTCCTATCAAGAACTTTTTGAGCATATTTTAAGAACTGCATTTGCTATCATTTTTTGTCGCAAACAGTTCGAGGTCTAAGCTATCTGAGCCTCTTTCCTTCCGGTTAAGTTGAGTGCTCTTTTGAAAATGCTTTCTAGTTTTTGGCTTTAAAAACATCATGTGGACCATTTCATCTAGCTGAACCAGGTTTTCTATCAACGGAAATGTTTTCCCGGTACTGTTTAATAAGCTTGGCCAACTCGTGTAGGACCAAGTTGGATTTTGTTGAAAGTATTTAAAATAATTTAGACATTAAACATATTAACTGACATGTGTCGCAAAGGTAACTCGATCAGCAAAAAAAAATAATACTTTGGTTAAAAGTTTTTATGAAAAACGTGTGTTAAGAAGTTTTTGATCTCATTTGTTAATTATTTTTGAATTAATTATTTTTATTAATTATTTTTTTTAAACCCCAAATTCAAATCCATTCCCCCATTAAAACTTTTGCATTCCAGCAAAAAATATTTTTATTTTCAAATAATTATTAAAAAATCATTTATATTTCTATAATGTCACGTTTGATCCTAATAAACACCCCATTTGAAAATTTTTTTTTGAAAATATATTTATGTATTTGAAAGTGTCAGCGATTATCCTGATTTACAACGTATTTAAAAAGGATTTAAACACTTCATAAATTCCATTTTAAAAGGAAAAATGAAAAATAAATTATATTTGAAAATAAAATAAAAAACTATTCCTAAACTGACATATGTCACTTTATGGTTAATTTTGAAATTAAAAACAAGTGTTAACATTTCAATGTTTAGAATTTTTAATTTTTTATTAAATTAATTCTGTTTTTTTTTTTACAAAATTTACATTCATAATTTAATTGTTAAAAAATAAAATTAGAAATGTTTTTTCCCATATTTTATTTGACAATTTCATGTCACGTTTCGCTGTTTAGAAAAAATGTCTAATAAAATTAATCTTATTCGCAAATTCTGTTATTATGATAATTTGGCGCCATTTTATTTTAAATGGATTTGAATTTCAACGTTGTTTTAGATTTAAAATTAGTGAACAAGATTTATCAAAAAGCGTAAATGAAAATCTTGTCTAGAGTAATCAAAAACCGAAACCGAAAACCGGTTCAGAAAACCGACCGGTTTCAAATAATTTCTATTTTCAAATTATTCGACATGAAGGTTGTTTTCAGTCGGTTAACCGGTTTTTAATGGAAGGTATTTTTAAGCATTTAACTAAAATATTCAGCTTCATTTTTGTTTAGTCGTTCATGATTGAGAGTATATAAAATTTTTCATTCCGTATGTTACATGAGTAAAGTAAAGTATGCATATTAGACATCATATTCTGAATCGAATTTCCGTAAAGGAAAATTATGGACTTAATATAAAACCACATTATTTTAAATTCGATACCGAAAAACACTACCAAAAAGTTTCTATACACCACCCCAACCCATTTAGAACATTATGCAGTGTAAGTATTAATTTGAATACATCTGTTACAAATGGTTATTTTGGTATAAAAACAAATACAAATTTTGATTACGATGGAACCATTATTTTCAACTTTCCATTATAAAGTGATTACACCGGTATAGGTTTTTCATTCGATTAAACTCTAAATTTCTATTAAATAATAATATTTTTTTATAGATTTATAAACCAAACAAAAACCGGGTTTTTGACATAAAAACATATTTGAAACCCGGTTTTCTGAAAATGTCAGTTTTTTTAATACACTTATCTTGTCGCTTTTAATAAAAATGTTGTAAACTAAATTATTGATTTAATTAAGGGGTTTCTTAGTAGAAAACTCCTAAATTGGAAATTTTTATTTTGGTTTTTATGGTCCACAGTTTTTGGAGATATGAAAAAAATCCATAACCCAAATGATTAAGAACTCATTACGGATTTTGTACCCATCACAATCTCAGAAGGGTAAGTTCGTCATTTCCATTTTTATCTAAAACCCCCAAAAAGAATCATGAAATTTATTGAGTCCATGAGCGTCCGTTCGTATTTTATTTTGATATCAAATATGTGTAACCGACCTATACTTAATATATATGAAATGTTTATGAAACGATAGGAAATATACAGAAATAGAGGGAAATTAGTTCAATATTTTTTGTTTTTGTTTTTTTTAAGGTTCTATGAGAGCTACAGATTATTTTTTCGCAGTTAAATTTCAAATAACATAGGGGGTTTATGTGCTGAATATTTGATTAGTCGGACTATTAGTTTCTGAGTTATAGGAAAAATACTTTTCCCGATATTGAAGTCCCTATTATTGGTTGAATAAATAAACATTTTTGTGCCGAATTTATTCTTGAAAAATTTTTCAAAATCTCTTCATATACAACAGAGATATAGACAATTCATTAATTCAACATTTTATTCCATATAGTTGATATCGTTTATAACTTAAAGAATAATAAAGATTAAAATAATATTTTTGAGATTTTGTAAGTGCGGGGTATAAAAATTTAATTTTTGGAATGTAATTAATATAATTCATATTCATTAAGTACCTTTTTTGCACAACTTTTAATCAATTTTATGTTCTATTATGATCGGAACGTATAATACAAAATAAACTTTCCCGATATCGAATGTAGAAATTTAAAACGATTTTCTTCTTCTCAAATATTGCAGCCAACTTAGGAAGTATAACTCTGGTCGCATGGTTTCGAAACTTGAAATACTGTATATCAAGAATTTTATAGTCAACATGCTTATGATGTTGCCTCAGACATCGGTCAATATTGATTGTACTGAAACGATTTTGATAATTTTAATATGCAACTTCTAAAGACAATAACGAATAAAACAGGTCAAAATATATGCAGTTCCGATCTTTAGTTGGAATGTGAGCGTGTCAATAACAGGCAGATGTACGTAACTAAAATGATTAAGATTTGATGCAAGAATCTATATAATTTATGAAATATATTAGATACCAAACCTCTTGTTGAAATTCAGACGTTTTTATATATTCCGGGTATATTAATGACTAAAACATATTTTGTAACTAATAATTTACTCATTTCATACATTAGAGCCCATTAAGTTTATTTCTAGTATTAAAAAGAGAGAGAATAATACAAATATTTGTAGACTCATATTTTAATAAGAATTTTTTTCATAATTTTTTCATTATGAAATATTTTTTTCGGTATTAAATTTAAGCACAAGATAGATGAATGTATGAATGACTGTATGAATGAATGAACGGCTGGCTGAATGTTCACTTTTACAAAAACAAAAATTATGTTTAAAGGATATAAAACAGGAACAAAAAAAGACTCATGCTAAAAGTATGTTGCAGTAAAAACACACACACACAAAGCAAAAGAAAGAGGGGAAAATAAAGTTGGAATAGTAAGAAAAGGAAAGAGTGGAAGGGAACGCACGTGATAGGAATTTTTGAATAACTTAAATGGTTATACGAAGTAAGAGAAATGGCTCGACTTTTTTCTCCTTTTTTTCATTAGTCCTGCTTTTTTTCTGCCTTTATTTCTTCCTTATGAGTCTGCTAATACTTTTAAAAGATATTTCCTCATAAAGAATTGTCTATTTTTGTCTGTTTTTCTCGATTTCTTTTACTAGTTTTCTTTATCATTTTTGTGCTTTTTTTTCTGTCGAAGGGATATAAAAAGAACTTTTTCTTACAATTTGTTTGTTGACGACGTGTATGGAATGCAATTTTAAATATTGATTTTTCTCTTATTTATTTGGTTTAATACCGAAAAAGAACGAGAAATAAAGTAAAACTAAGTAAAATGATTTGTAATGAAAATTTCATTAAAGTTGTTTTTCTTCAATTAAAGAGCAAAAACATTTTTGGAAAATTTAAAGAAAAATATTATTTTTTGTACCCCCACCATCACAAGTGGTGAAGAGGGTATATTAACTTTATCATATGAAAGAATTTTCTAGGCCCCATAATGTACATACATTCCAGCATCAAATCAAATTTGTTTGGCACGCTCACAGCAACAATAAATGACAAAACGCAATAAAATTTGGGCTGAATATTTGTCATATTTCTGAGAAGTTTCCTTTTTTAAACCAATAAAATCGGTTCAGTACATTAAAGATATAAACCGATATCTTAGGCAATCTCTAAGTTTCAGCAAAAAGCTTTTGTAAAATTGTCAAGTATAAGTTGACAAATTAGAATGCAATTTTGAGTTATATGTACTTCATTACCGTTTCAAAATTAACGTTCAAAATCGGTTCAGTAGAAAAAAGTCAAAGCCAAAATGCTCCGTGTTAATATTTTAGAAAATCTTTTATATATTGTATACGTCTGTGAGTGATTGTGTAAGTGTGTATGTACAAATTTTACATGTATTTACTGCATACATATTTATGGTGTTTTGAAGATTCGGCATAGCCGAATATATCATTCTTACTTGTTTTTAATTTAATTCAAAAATTTTTATTTATAAAAAATCATTTATTTTCTCTAAAATTTAATTTTTTGCATAACTAATTTCATCATTTTCATCATTGGATTCATTTTTATTGATGAACTCACATTGACATTAAGGAAAGCTATGAATATGTTCATTGATATATTGAATCCTTTTGCTATTGAAAATCAATGATTTATTTTCAATGTTTATTTTTTCTTATATGTATGTGTGTGATAAATTTTCTTTGGAATTGAAAAATTCTTCAATTTATTTTTCCACTTCAAATAACAGAGAATTGTTAATATTTTATATTAATCGGGTGGAAAACATTATTTACCCTTTTGCTCTCTTGTGTCAGGATCATTTACAGGAATGAATATTTTTTATTATTGTAAAAAAATGGAAAAATAGATTGGAATCATCTCTAGAGTTCAATAAATCTGTCTCGGAAGTATTAACCAAAATCATATGAATATTCTTCTGTATATAAACACGTTCTTAAAATCATTTAATTGACTACAGATAACTAATGACCACAATTGTTCCAAAACGATTTTTTTTTTAATTTCGCATCGTTAGAATTATCTTAAAAATAGTTTTCATTATCACACCTGAGATATTTTTTGTGTCATTCAATAAAAAAAAACTTTAGCGAGTTGTCAGAAAAATCTTTATACTCCTTCAAACCGACTCGAATACACCTCAGATCTGAACCCATGAAATTTTGTTGAAACATTTCCAACGGTTAATATCCAAAAAGAAAATAAGAATGCTTTATTCGGCTTTGCCGAATCTTCAATACCTCCACACAAATACCTAAAATATAAATAAATTGTTTCGTATATGTACATAATACGCACATACAAACTATTGTATACACTCACAAATGCATACAATATATGAATGTATTCTTTATATAAACAAAGAACATTAACTAGTCACAAAATTAGTTACTTTTTTCGCTATAACCTTTTTCAACTGAACCGATTTTGATGATCTTGGGAATAGTATAATTTTTTTGATATTTTGGTAAATAATTTTAATTAATTTTGTTCTAATTTGTCGATTTATGATTGATAATCTTAATTAGAGGGTTGTCTTAGTTATAGGTCAATAATCTCGTAATATATTTTTTAATTTTTTATAATTGTTGATCAGAGCAGTTTAGTTTTATTTGAGAATTCATCCTAGAATGAGAATGTAAACCTCATGAAGGTCCTAAAGTTAATTTTTCTTTTTCAATTAAGTTGACA
>PYHX02000413.1:30278403-30315693 GCA_004302925.2 Cochliomyia hominivorax
TTTCACGTCCATTTAGGCGAAAAATGTAACAATTTTAGAAACTAAACTTTCACGGTTTTTTTTCAGTTATAAGAAAAATGTGTTTGATTATAGAAAGACTTTAAAGGACAGTGGCACCTGTGGGAGTAATAATATCCACCTTATAAACTCTTCTAATTACTGTTGTCACCAATATAAGAGGATGTTCATTTAAGAGTTCTGAAAACTTGCAGAATTTAAAAGGATTGAATTCATTAAAAAGGAAATCACAACGGTAAAATGCGAAATACTTTTATATAAGTATCTTGTCTCTCGTTCGTTAAGCTGCGTTTTCGAAAGAAATACGAATGAATCCAAAAATAGTTTTGTTCGAAAATTAAAGTGTAATCAGACCAGTAACAGTTCTAGTAGTGTTGTTCAACATATTCCTTTAAATACCTGACAGCATTCTAAAGAAGGTCAACCCTTTTCACAGACCGTTTAACATTTAGGCATTTTATTTAGAAATTAAAAATGTAAAAGCAAACGACAACAAATTAGCGTTATTTAAATGGTTTTTGAAAATAAAACGATACCAATGACTTTTTGACATTTAAATTGCAACCCCAATTCTAATTAAAGTTACAAATTTTAGACTTTTAATACAATTTTATGTAAATTAATAACAATAAAAAATATTATAAATCTAGACTCTTTGAACTCAAAAAAAAATCTAAAAAAATCATAAAATTCATTCCACAAACTTCATAGGAATTCTTCGATTTATTTTATCATCATATTTTCTATATGATTAATATGCTAATAACTCCAATATTAATATGTTGACAAGTATTTTGACATCTGACATGAACATCTTTTAATTCTTTACATTTGAAATCTCTATTAATAAATACAAGAGACAAATTACATTTTACAATTCCAGACAAAAACAAAATAGCAAAAATACAAATGCCATTTTAAGTCAATATATCATAATTATCATCTTTTGCACGCATCCATTTCTTATACTCCCTATGTATGTCTGTCTGTCTGTCTGTTATTAATAAAGTCTATATATATGAATTTCTATTAGAATATTACAAAATTCCATTTAAACATCGGCACGCGATTGTCTTTATTATTTTCCATCTTCTTTATAATTTCCAAATCATCCATCGAATCATTCATCCATCTACCGTAGATTATTATTATCATGTTTTAGGGTAGAGAGTTTGAGTTTTCCTCCCGTCTATTTTGTTGTTCACTTCATTGGTGTTAAATTAATGAATATTATAGAATTCCAACGTATTGTAAATCATTTTAATCCGACATTATTATCGTCAAAATACTTTATGAAAGAATGTTGGCAAAAGTAGTAAAATTTCTGTAAAAAAGGGGGAGCGACTTTTAGTTAGTCAAACATTCCTTTTCATTTACGTGAGATAAGTTTTTTAAATATTTAGTGAGTAATTGATGCTGGAATTATATGATTATGAAATTGGAATTTTATAAGAAATAAAATAAATAAACATTAAAAGTCACAATTAAAATTTCAACATTTTAATTTATGGTATTGAGTGGATATATTCACAGAACAGAACAGAACGTAAATAGAACTGAACTGAACAGAGCAGAACTTAACTAGAACTGAACCATAACTGAACTGGAACTAAAGTAGAACTTAAATAAAACTGAACTTCAACTGAAATAGAACTGTACTAAAACTGAACTAGAACTGACCAAGAACTGTACTAAAACTAAATTAGAACTGTACTAGAAATGAACTAGAACTGATTAGAACTAAATTTGAACTGAACTAGAACTGTACTAGAACTGAACTTGAACTGAACTAAAACAGAACTAAAACTGAACTAGAACTGAACTAGAATTGAACTAGAACTGATCTAGAATTGAACTAGAACTGAACTTAAACTGAACTAGAACTGATCTAGAATTGAACTAAAACTGAACTTAAACTGAACTAGAACTGAACTAGAATTGAACTAGAACTGAACTTAAACTGAACTAGAACTGATTTAGAACTAAACTAGAACTGTACTAGAACTGAACTTGAACTGAACTATAACGGAATGTTAACTCCGTCAGAAGTATTTTATTAATTGACCTTATAAAAGTGAACTTTCTTTCATGTATAAATAAATCCAAAACTTCTATATCATCTACTTATTAGACAAAACTTTTAATTAAAACTACTTCAACGAACTGGTATTAAATAAATATTTTCAAAACTTTAATCCTTAAGAAAACTAAAGTATTTTTAACCAAAGATGAGCAACAAATACAGATAGTTGAGGCGGCGGTAACTTTAATTTAAAAACTTAAAATTTTAGTCACGTTTTCTATCAACGATTGGCAAGAAGAGAAATCAATATCACAAAAATCTAATCAACTTTGCAACAATTTTTAAAGGAAACTCTAGACAAAAATGAAAAAAAAAAAAAAAAAAAAAAAAAACATATTGAAACTTAAAATACTGGAAATTAAAGTCGGTTAACTTATTTAAAGAAATAAAATTCCATTTTCTGATAAATACTTTTCTAATTGAGGCCAATATTTTTTATATAAAATTTTCAGTGATAATTATAAATCAAAATTGCAATCAAAACAATTGTTTTCTTTTTTTAATTTTGTTTTGATTTATGTTGTAACATCGATTAGATTTACGTTACGGTTGGATTTTCTCAAAAAAAAAATATATATATATCAAGATTTATGACATCCTATTTACCATTGGAAGGCTTTCAATCATTTTATCAAAATTAAATGAAAAATATATATATATGGATATGGTTATTATTCTTTTCGGGGAAATCCCCATCAAAATTGCTGTTTTCTTATTTAAGATTTAAAGTCATTTTTCAAAATTGTGCGTTATGTTTTATAATTTGTGTTGCTTTTAGCTAAATAGTCATTTGAGACCTTTTAGTTTTGGGTGAGTGATTGTAATCGTACATTCGCTACAACTCATATGTGTGTATGAGTTACCCTCATTTCCGTTTAGTTTTATTTTATATTTTCTTTGTTCTTTATTATTGAATGTGTTGTATCATTTGTTACGCTGTACCACTTATGTCACATTATAAATGACCTCTCATCTCTTTATTTTTATCCTTAGATCTACGTATTATGTGTATACTTCTAAGAATGTATATCGTCTCCTTTACTTTTTTTACAACAACAAATATTTATTTCCTTGGTTAAAATTGTACGCTACATTAAGAAAAGCTATATCTTAGGTTAAGTTATCTCCTCCCATTATAAGAACTACATCTAAATTGAAAACTTAACTCAGAACTGAACTTAGAACAGAAGTTGAATCTGAACCCGAGTAAAACTGAGAACTGAAATCATCTCTGAACTAAGAACTTAAATGATATCTTAACTGAACAACAATTAGACTGAGAACTTGACAGAGTTTTGATTTGCGATCTAAACTAGAAATTGAAATGAACTGAACTTAGAAGTAAAATCTGAATAGAGTACTGAACTGGAGTTAAAATCTGAATTCAGAAATGAACTAATACTTGATTTGAGATCTGAAATGAAAACTGAACTAAGATTTAAGAGAATTTGAATAAGTTCTAAACTGAGATTTGAGAACGTGAAATCTAAAAAGAGATTTAAACTGAGAATTAAAATTGAACAGGGAATTGAGTTGAGAATGATATACTGATAACAGAATTAGAACTATACAGAACCAAAAACAAAAATGAGAACTGAACTATATCTGAACTAAAAAAAGCTTATCTCTGATTCTAGAACTGAAATGATATCTGAATTGAGAAATGATTTAGAACTGTACTGAAGCTGAAATCCGAATTGAGATATGAACTAAAACTTGAATTCAGATCTGAACTACAATATGAACTGAGATCTTTAAAAAGATCTAAAATTAAATATAACAAAATTGAGATTTGAACTAGAAAATTGAACTGAAAACTGTACTAGGACAATGAAAAGAGAAAAGGGAAATAAATTAGAACCGTACTGAGATCTGAACTAAGAACTATACTGTACACCTTAATAGGAAATGAATTTTGATAAGAAAACTGAATTGTGAAGTCAACTTATATCTGAAGTGAGATCTGAACTGAGATTTGAACTAAGAATAGAACTGAGATTTGTGAACTGAACTTATAATTGAAATGAGAACTATACTGAGGCCAAACAGAGCTAAGAACTGAAATATATCTGAACTAAAATGAAAGCTCATCTCTGATGTAAGATCTTAAATCCGATCTGAACTGAAAACTGTACTAAGAACTGAAATCTGAACTGAGATCTAAATATAACAGAATAAATAAAAACTGAATTCTAATTTGCGAATTGGACCAAGAACTAAACTGTAAGCTGAAGTGAGATCTAAACTAAGATGTGATCTGGGATTTGATCTATGAACTAAACTTGAAAGAAAACTGAGAAAATAAGATCTGAACTTCTCACTTAATTGAACCAAGATTTCAGCTAGAACAAATTAAAAATTGATCTCTAATAAGAATTCCATTACTCTCAAAAAATATAGCGTTCCTTAATTCGTATATTACTGTACTTAACTCTTTACTATTTTGCTACTTTATTGCCAAATCTATTTGTACATTAATTCTGGTTTATTGTTGCAGAACATTAGTTTAATACCGTTTTTATGTGTCCTATTAAGGATTAACCCTTTTTTGTTTCTCTTCCTTTTTTGTTATTGTTACAACACAACCTCACATCTGAAAGGAAACGGAAATTATCTTAACACTTGCTAAGACGCTAATTCCATAATATTGCACGCGCCTTTTTTAAATTCACTACTTTTTTGTTCTCTCTACAATGTGAACATTTCATTTTTAGGATTTTATTTAGAAGATTTCAAATAAAATATATGATTTTCTTATTTAAAATTGTCATATTTCATAAGAAAATGCTAATTTTATTTGAACCCTTTTTTTGTTTATTCTTAAGAAGATTAATAACTTCATATTTCATAAGAATTACTTAAGGGATTCAATTTATATCCAAATAAATGTATGTATGTATGTGTGATGTCAGTGTGATGGTAAAAGAAATTTAATTAAAATAATTTTATTATAGAAGTCAATTAAATAAATTTGATGACATAAAATTTGAAATGTGTTAATTAAAGAAAATATTTATTTTAATAATTAAGAAATGATGTGAAAAGTCCCTAAGGGATTTTATGATGGAGGGGAAAATTAAAATAATAGATTCACTACTATTTTTTTTAATTTGTTTTATATTATTTCATCAAAATATTTTTTATAATTTAGTTACGTCTCATTTAATTTACAAAAATCTCATGTTCTATTTTGATTTAATAATAAAATAATTATTTAATTTATAGAACCTACTAAAAGTCATTTTATCATTGTATTTAATTATTTATTTGTTTTTTAATAAAAATTGTCAACATTGTTTAGAAGCATTATTTTATACCCTCTACTATCAATAAATGGGAATGGAGGTTATATTAAGTTCAGTATTACGTATGTAACACGTTTTTTGTTTTGCTCATTTAAGCCAAAATATCCAGAAACGAGAAAGTTGTTATTTAGTCCACTGTTACTTCGTTTCGTTTTTGAAATATATTCACATTTGCTACTGTTCTTGACAAAAAGTGTTAGACCGCTATCTATTGGCAACTTAAAGAACTTAAATAAAGAATTTAAACTTTGCTGGGGACATTTTTTGACCTAACTCCCATATAAGGCCCCTTTTCGGAAAATAGTTTGAACTCATAGAACTCTTAAATTTGTCACAATTAGTTCTCAATATATTTTATTAATATCGGTCGATATTTTGCTATAGCTCCCATATAAAGCCCCTTCTCGTATAAATGGATTTGAGCTTATAAAACACTTAAACCAATTCCATTGAAATTCGCACAATGATTTTCTTACTACTTCTATTATATATTATAAATTTGAACGTCACGGTCCATATTTTGGTGTGTATAAGGCCCCTCCCCGGGATATAGCTTTAAATTTATAAAACATTCATAATAAACACAAAATCTATTGACATTCGTTACAACTAATTTTCTAGCGATCTTGAACATATGTTATCAATTCGCCCAATATCGGTCCATATTTTGCTATATACAATCGGTCGTTAAGTCTTTAGCTCGGTTCCAATATTTACTCTAGTTTTTTTAAGAGAGCCTTTTTGTAATTTGTTTTTTGTACAATATTTTAAACTCAAACTAAGTTTTGGATATTGTTAGTAGTGAAAAATATTAAAAATAAAACATTCTTACTTGTCGTTATTTTAGTATTTTAGCTCTATTTCAGTTCTAGCTCAGTTACTGTTCAGATCTAGCTCAGTTCTAATTCAGTTCTAGTTTAGTTCTTGTTCTACTTCAGTTCAAGTTCAGTTCTAGTTCAGTTCTTGTTCAGTTCTAGTTAAGTTCTAATTAAGTTCTAGTTAAGTTCTAGTTCAGTTCTATTTCAGTTCTAGTTCTGTTTTAGTTCAGTTCTAGTTTAGTTCTAGTTTAGTTCTAGTTTAGTTCTACTCCAGTTCTAGTTTAGTTCTACTTCAGTTCTAGTTCAGTTCTAGTTTAGTTCTTGTATAGTTCTAGTTCAGTCCTAGATCAGTTCTAGTTCAGTTCTAGTTTAGTTCTAGTTTAGTTCTAGTTTAGTTCTAGTTCAGTTCTAGTTCAGTTCTAGTTTAGTTCTAGTTCAGTTCTAGTTCAGTTCTAGTTCAGTTCTAGTTCAGTTCTAGTTTAGTTCTAGTTCAGTTCTAGTTCAGTCCTAGATCACTTAAACTTCAGTTATAGTTCAGTTCTAGTTTTTTAGTTCAATACTAATTCTGCTCCAAGGTAGGGTATTCAAATTACTTCTATGCCCTCTAAAATATTCTTACCTTTTTGGTTAAGCAATTTCATTTTATTTCAGTTTACACTTAATAAAAACGTTTCGCCACTAGAAAACTTTTAAAACACAAAAATTTCTATTACTTTTGTTTAAATAACTTTAATTATATTTGTTTTATTATTTAGTTAATTGTTACAGGTGCGAGTGAAAAAAGTATAAATAAATAAATATTTTTATATAATAAAAGTGACATCATGCCATAAAGTAATACAAAAAAATTTTGTGGAAACGTAATATTTATTCATAATTATTTTAAAACAAAAAAATAATAATAATAAAATTATAATAAAAATAAAATATAATAAACATTAAATTATAAACTGACCATGAACAAGGAAAATATTTTTATTATAATAAAATAATTTACAAATAAAAAAGAGATTTATAATTTACTTTTATTTCCATTCAAACAATGGGAAACATTTTTTTCCATTGTGGAATTGAAATTCCATTATTTTAGGAATTTTGAAAACGAAACCAAAGTTTTCCTAAACTTTTTTTGTTTTGATCTTTTTCTGAAATTTTGAAACTTTTTCTTTCGAAATTAATATCTTTATTTCTTTAGTTTGGAGTTAATTGTTTTTTTAGTAGTAGTTGTTGTTGTTGTTGCTTTTGATGTTACTGTGTTAGAATTCTTTGGAATAGAATTCTTGGTTTTATGTCAGAAAGCCCTTTTACATGTGGCACAATGAACATGCAATTGCTCACGACTGGGCACTGATAATAGAGGATCATGTGAATATGTTGTTATTTCAACGTCATCGTCAGCAAAAACCATTTCCAAAATATTCTTAACACGCAGCCAATCGAGACGATCAATGCCACAACCCAAGCGTGGTATAGCTAATTTTTTAACATCATGTTGGCGCTGAAAAAAAAAAATAGAAAAATAAAACATAAACATTAATGACATTTAAATTAGATTTAGTTCCTTTAACCCATTTTGGTTCAGATCACGAGAAAAATATTTATATTTTTAATATTCGAAAACGATCGCAAATAAAGGAATGATCATTTTATTTGGTTTAGAATCTGATATGATCCGAATCTCTCTAATTGGTTTATTGATTGAAATGTGTGATGTTTATTCGATCAAAATACTTACCATATGATCTCTGGTGGCAGTGAGAGCATAAAATAATGCTATATAAGTACACCTCTCATGATTCCTCTCTTTGGTTACTAAATTATAAACATAACGTTTCTTCTCTTTCATTACTGCCACATTTCCCATGTGCTTATATTGTTTTAAGACCTCATTTGATGGACCATATTTACAATTGAATTGCATACCAATACCATTACACATGGCAAAATCTGCACTAATCGAATGGATCAGAGAACAATTTTCAGGAGCAGTTATATTGTGACCACGTTGCTCCACTATACGACATTTAGGATCTACAATCTAAGATTACAATTTAAAGATATTAAATTATTATCGGAGATTTTATAATTTCCTTCTTACTTTTGGTGGTTGATAATTACATATCATAATCTCTGTATTATATTCATTTGCAAATACTCGTAAAATTATCTCTCTAATACGTGGCCATTTTAAATTATCACTACCACTGCATATGCGGGGCATGGCAACCTTGTGGGCATTGTGATTACGCTGGAATGGAGAGGAATTAAATATATTTTTTTAATTTTATAAATTGTTTGTATGTTTTTTTAGTTTATTTTAGATTTAATATTGAATTATGTTAAGTAAAAAATAAATAATCTGGGGTTTGCTTAGCTGCGGCTTGGATGTGAGAAAATTTCCCATACAAAATCACACTCTAACAATCCAGTTAAAGTGACTTGAAAATTGGAAACTTTTTCATAATCATAATCAGTTTTATTTAAATAAAAATATATATCACTTAAAGCGGCTTCAACCGATTTATATAATTCTAAATTAGAATTCTATTGATAAGTTTCTTTTCTTAAATTTTAGTTAACCATATTTCTTATAGTCCAAATATTGACGGCTTTGTAGTGAGCTATAACAAATTATATGACAATAATCTGACTTGTTCTAAGAAATACAAATTATGAAGCCATTTTGTGATTTAAGCACAGCAATCTATAAATTCTGAAATGCTACTACAATAAGGTTAAAATTTATATCACGTCTGGTTTGGTCTAAGCAGGTGTAAATTTTGAAAATGATACTTATAAACATTACAGGAAAGAAAGTCCTAAAATTGTATATTTCTGGCATTAATATTTTAAGCGGCATAGCCGAACATAACATTTTTTTGTTATTAATACTTTTTTTCAGATCGCAAACATTTGACCTATTCCTATTTTTTTTACTACTAAAATTTGAAATTCGATTGTACTAAAAATATTATTTTGTTATTGTTTTAAATTTGATTTGAAATTCTCTCTAGAATTTTAATTAATTAACACTCGATCTAAATTTACTTTAATATATTCAATTTATTAAAAACAATCTTATTTATTTAAAAATAAATCAGGTCGGTTCATTGAATTTTGCTGTTATTGTATCAAACGAAATTTGATCAAACATTATTGATCAAATAATAAGTAACAATAATAAAAAAACTACTTGAACACTTAAATTAATATTCCCAACGTAACTTTAATAAACCGCACTTTATTTTCAAACGACCTGTCAATTTAATCAAATCAATTGCATTATTTATTGATTTATGACTTTTATTATTTATTTGTTTATTAATTTGAAAAAAAAAAATAAAAATAGAAATAATAACTAATAAACTAAAATAAATTAATTTATGAGTTACCGCCAATTTTGAAAGATTTTTATTAAACCATAAAATAGAGAATTTATTAAAAATCTTAATAAATTAAAACAAATAATCCACAATTAACGTTAATAATGCCTGTCAAGGCCTTCTTCTCTTAGCGGTATTAATTTACATAAATTATGTAAATAATTTTTTATTCGTTTGGTTTGTTTTTTATTTTAATCTCATTTATCAATTCATATTCATAATAAGATACCAAAATGAAATTTACATCATTTTCCACCTTCCACTCACCATATGATGTCTCATACATATTAGAGCCGATTCTACATTCTCATAAGAGCTCTTATGGAACATGGTATCTTTGGTAACCAAAGTATAGATGAAACGATTATTATCTTCTAATACCGCTACATTACCACTGCATATATACTGGCGACTTAGCTCATCATGTTGTCCAAATATAATGCCAAATTTCCACGCCAATTTACCCTTTTCTGCATAAAAATTAGCATTACAACTGTAGGCCAACGAATAGGTTTGTGGTACGTGAAATACGTCTGCTTTCACTTCGGTCAAACGGAATGTCGTCATTATTTTTGCATTTCACACGTTTCGCCAAAATTTGAAAAAAAATATAAAACTTCAGAATACCAATTTGGTAAATCACAATAAAATATACGGGAAACGTATAAGAAATCAACACAAACAATAAAAGAAATCCAAATTAATTTAATCGCTTAATGTTTAAGTGACGGACTGAGTGAATGAATGAATGAATGACTCTCTGTTTACTTCTTTTGTTTTTGAGCTTATTTTTGAATTTTGTCTTTTCGGAATTTTTTGTTGTCTTTTCTTTGATTTTTAATTTCTTATTATTTGTTTGTATTTTTTTATTATTCAAAAATTTTCAGTTAATCAGCTTTAAATTAAGATAAAAATGGGGGCTTTTAATTTTTCCTCTTTTTGTTGAGTTCTAGTTCTAGTTGTTTGCTGCGCGCGATGGGAGCGTAAATTCTGCAAAAAGAATTAATAATAAGAAATAATAATTGAAATACTTTTTTTTATAACGATGATGGCATAAATAACATAAATTGATTATTGTTAAAAAAATATTTTTTAATATTTTTTTTGTTGTTAGCGTTTCAATTTTAAGCTGCAAACTCAAAAACTCAATGAGTTATATTTTCTTTTATAAAAAAACTGTGTCATAATACAATTGAAAGCTTATCGAAACACTTAAGACTTGTTAGACGCCATAAATTTAAGAAAAAAATACCAGAATCAACAACAAAAGATTAAAAAGTTATTGACTTAACTCTTTTTGTAAATATTCTAGAAATAAGTCTTTTTTGATATGCAATTCATTTGGAGTAAGATTATATAGGTCTCGTTTTATAGCCCCAGCACAAGTGGTAATATAGCTATATTACCTAGTCTCATGGAGATAGATATATTCTTGCATCAAATCAAAATTCGTGTCGAATTAGCTATTTTCAATAATTGACGTATTTCAATGTTCGTTCTAAGAAGTCGGTAAAATCGGCAAAAAAAACCTCTTAAAATGGAAAATTTGGAACATCGCAGAAGTTGTATCCCCTTCAAAGGAAACGTTTAATATCGCACACCTCTGAAACTTTGAAAGTTAATTTCTTGAAATTAGGCATTTCAATAAAACGATAATAACTATAAGACTAAAAAGAATTGGATAGAGCACGAAGAGAACTTTTAATATCTCATTATCTCTACAAATGTTACTGGATATTTAAAGAAATTTGACGCATAGTACAGAAAATACTCTAAGATAGGGAACGGAAGAGTGATATGCTTTTACAAGCTGTATTTTGAATTCGTTACTACAATTCTTTCTAAATTGATGGTAGTGGAGGGTACTACTGATTGGGTATTGGATAATTTAGGACATAATAGAGTTTTCAAAACAGCATATACGTTTAAAATTCAAAATTTTGAAAAAAAAATAAGTCAAAATCAAAGAAGTCTAAAAAATACAATTTAAAAAAATATACTTTCAATTCTAAAATTGTTAATTTTGGGTAATAATGTAATTCATTGACCGCAATTTTTATGTTTGATAAATAATTTTGTTATGTATCTAAATAATAAAATACAATCAAAATCGACTGATTTCTTTCTGATATTATATATCAAAAAAACTAACCCAAGATATTTCAAAATTCGAACGGATGTTTATTTAATAATTCTTTAACTTTTAAACCGTTAGGGAGACCAGTCGTAAATGTAAACAATGTTAATTTTAAGTCCCTCAAGAATTTATTAGCATTTTGAATTATCGTTTCAATATGACAATATATTGATTTAACATTGTAAAATATTAATATTCATCTTTTCTAAATAAACTAAATTTTCTAACTGATAATTTTGAGTCATTTTTATTAGTGTGTTCTAACGATCATTTGTATTATCATTAAGCTAAAACTATCGTACAGTATTTTAAACGAAAAATGGAAATAAATCAGAAAGTTCCGAAAGGAGAGACCGATTTAAAAAAATGTGACATAGTGATATCAAAGTTGTAATTGAGTTTATATTGGACGTCAAGGTTGTTCACTTAGCTAAGTATTAATTGACCAGATGAGTGACATTTACAAGAAGTTGTAATATGTGTTTCGTTACTTAACATAATTTTATTGTGCTTTAAATAAATGCCGCAATTTTCAAAAATCTTTTAATAATTTCAAAAAATGTTTTTTTAAATTATTTGTTATATCTCTCCAACCGATATCGAGACCAAGAATTTACAAAACATCAAGCTATGAAGAAAATATAACTTTTATCAAATTCCAGCCCTGCAATTTATAAAATTTAAGTGAAAATTATAGTATTATGAAAAAATATATTGTTTTTGGGTAACTGTGGTTCTTCCAAAAATTATTTCTTGAGATTAATGCATCCCAAGTCAGAATCCAAAGATTCCGCTTGCTTCATTTCCTCCTCCCAAAAATCTTCGAAGAAGCCAACTTTTCTTTGAATAAATACAGAGGACGTCAAATTTGTCGTCTAAATATTAAGTGTATAATTCACAAGACAATATGATGTTATATCACATTTTCACTATTTTTAGTGATACAATCTTTTGCTTTATAATCTTAATTAATCCGTCAATCAAGAATTAAGTGTTTCTTTATTGGTTTGTATAACTCATAAGACAATACGATGCAAATATCACCGGAATGTTTTTTTCAATTAAATGTTTTCTGTATGAATTCAATTGAAAATTAAAATACAAAAATAAAACAAAAACAATTTATCAATTGTCAAGACAAAACTTTAGATTTGAAAAAAAAAATAATAACAATAATAATAATAAAATATTTAAATTTTTGTTGATTTTTTTAAAAAAATTCAGTAGCAAAAAAATATTTCTTTGGGTGTTTTTAAACAAAAGACCTCTGTACATAACAGAAAAAAATAACATTTAATTAAATCAATAAATTAATAAAAAATAAATGAAATAAAAATTATCACACTTTCAGATGTCATGATGCAATATCGATATATATTCTGTATATATGTATGTATATGTGAGTGTGTGAAAAATTATACAATTAGATTTTGTATAAAAATGTATTTTTAATTAAACGTTTATGTTTACAAAATAATGTTTATTAGAGCTTAAATATCTGCCTACAATAATTATTGTTATTTAAAAGATTAATAAACTTTATTTACATACATAAGGAGTGAGATTAAAAAATTCTTAACACACATGTATGTCACTAAAAAAGAAACCTTTAAAGTTGCAAGTTTAATTTTTTATTTGATTGAAATTATTATAAAAATTTACAAAAAAAAATATAGTTTTAATCACTAATGAAGAAATTTTGAACCTAGTCCATTTTGAAGGTAGTCCATCTCTTTTTGCTCTTCAATTTTTCTTCAATTCTTTATTATACTTCAATTTTCGTGCTCTGTTGTTGGCCTCTAAATTTAAAGAGGCGTTCCTGTCAGGAACTATTTGAGACTTGTGTGTTTTTAAACCTGCATTAACTTAAACTTTTCGTACTAAATAGTCCTAGCTAGCTCTAAGCTCGCTTTCCTAACAGATATGTTGGGAGCTCTTTTGAAAATGCTTTCTATTTTTTAGCTTTTTCTATTTTTCGGCCTTTTTATCATTATTTGAACCGTTCCATCTACTGGAATCAGGTTTTCTTTCAACGGACAAGTTTTCTCAGAATGTGTGTTAGGAATTTTTCGATCTCACTCCTCTAATATATGTATCTGTATGTAATTGTAAACTATTATTGTTATTTGTATTTTTGTAATTGTTGTTTATTTTTACTTTTTAATTAAAATTGTAATCTATTAATCGTTGCAACAAATAGTCATCACTTGAATTGATTAAAATGAAAAAAAAGATCTGATATTTTATAAAACCGCATTATATTTTTGTTGTTGTTTTAAGTTAAGAAATTATTGAGAGAAGAAAGAAAATTAAATGGCAAATTAAAATGTCGTTTAAATTTAAATCATTCAAGGGTAAACAAAGTCACTTGTGATCATTTGATTACATCTTTTTTTGCAAATTAAAATTATAAGATTTCGTAATTCAACCTCCACACAAATTTGAGATATTGACATGCTTTTTTTCTTTTTTTTCATTTTTTGTGTGATTTATAGTTTGAGCCCTTTTTTGGGGTTAATAGATGAGAATAGATTCCATAAGTTTGTATATTCTCCACCACCGCACGTGGTGATCAGGGTATATTAACTTTGTCATTCCTTGTGTTACCCCAAGAAGAAATTATCCACGACCCCATCTGAGTCGATTCACCTATGTCCTTCTGTCGACCAGTCCTTACGTCCGTTGTTGGCACGCTTACATTTTTTATAAATGGTCGTAGATCAATAACATTTGGCAAAAAAATTGTATTGTCCTACGCAGATCGGTATTCAAAACCTGCAAAATCTGTTTATTACAAAGACCCAAACAGGTATGAAATTAAAACCAAGCAAATTAATAATACAGACTGATATCTGTCCGATATTAAAGTGTATTTAACATCCTTGGAATTTGAAATGAATTACATATATTGCATTTTGTCAAATTCTAAGAGTTTTAAAAACTTTAATCGATATTCTGGGAAGGGTCCTTAAAAAAAAGATTTCTATCAGAATTTAGAGTTTATTTGACCGATTAAGCTAGTTTTAACACAATGACTGTAAGGTGTATCAAAATTTTACATATTGTAGCCTAAAGCTCATTTCCGATGGTTTTTGGTATAATGATAGAATTTAAATAGCTGTTTATATAATTCTTTTCCAAAAAAATGATAATTTTTTCCTTATAATAACCTACCAAATGGGCGTAAGGCAGACCGACATTACTAAAACAACACAGATTTTTATTTGATGCAAGAATAAATATACTTTATAGGGTCTTATATCATTACTTCATGGAATGATTCAGAATTTATGTACTTTAAAATGATTCTTTGAAGTAGGGGTTTCATGGAGTCCAGATGTGAATATGAACCGATCGTCGAAAATTTTTGAAAGAGTTATTTCAAATTTGACAAAATTTGTTTTTAGCGATTTTTTTCAGATATTAAGTTTTCAAACGTTATTAACTTTAAATAAAGAAAAGGAAATTTTTTGCTTTTTGAAGGATCTATAGAATATGCTGAACCCAACTTCATAAGTCATTATAATATAATAAAAGGTGATATATAAAATTTTCTTACGTCACGGAGAGCTATAACTACAATAAATATAAAACTTGATATTAACGTTTGGTGTGAAGTTTCTGATCTGCCAGATCATAAGAACAATAATCACTATATCTGGTAAATATAAAGACATCCCTTTTTAAATTTCGAAATTGTTTTATTCAGGAGAAAATTCTATATGGACGGTTTTCTTAAGAAATTTGTAAATCAGAGTTGGAGGCCACAATACCTGGAGGATATAGTGGTTGAAATGCCAATTCATTCTAAAAAGATTTTTACTGATTAGACAAAGTAGTAGAAGTGCCTTAACTTATTCGGAAGTGGATCTTATATGGAATCTAAATAACATTGTGGATCAATCATTATAAAACTTAGAAATCAAATTGTAAGACTTTTGTAATCAGTTAGTAATAAAATATAGAAAGTATTACGGTTTGATTATGATTTTCATCTCAGCTTTTTAAAATCCAAAATTGCATGTCCGAGGTAGCCTCCTTTTTAGCACCTTTAAATCTGGCCAGGTAGGCCCAATGCGGTCCAATTTATAATTCCACATTCCTCTTAATTTCGATATATTAAAAATAACGATTTTGCACTGCAATATATTTAATCGGAAGAGTTATTTCTACAGTTTATTTAACCACCAGAGGTTTCAGAATATGAGTTGATAACTCAAGATGAGTCCAAGTATAGTTACAGGTCCCACTTTTAGAGATATCTTGGAGAACGAAGCATATTATTGGTCATAATTAGTCTAAAATTTCAAGTAGCTGGCATTCAAATACCGCCACGGAATGGGGTCTAAAGCTTATAAAGACCAAATGTTTTGGAGGTCTTAGAACACCATTTCTTTCTTCAAATAAAACTTTCGTACAACTCAGACAATTTTACATAACCAAAACCATAAAGATGTCTAAACAAAATCGCTTAAATGTCAAAACTGTTATTATTGCAAAAGACTTGTGACATTTTGGATAAATCAGTAATGACCTGTTCTTATTGCTGGAATTAACCATTCATTTTCGCGCAACCTCATAAAAATTAAGAATTTCAATATTTTTATTTAAAAAATTTAAGTCGAAAAAAAAAACTTGAAAATATTTCCGGTTTCTCTCTAAATTCTTTTTAAAAATCATTTTAATAACAAAAACATGTCGGTCAATTTTGCATAAAATTTTTATATAAAAATGCATTAAATTATAAAATAAAAAGAATCTGGTTTCGAGTACTTAATTATGATTATATAATATTTTATCAAAATAAAATCAAATTTATTCCACTAATAAAACTCAAAATTTGAGGTTGGTCAAGTTTTATAATTTTTAATTGCCATAATATTAAGTATTATTTAATAATAATAATACAAGATGTATTAATATTTTAAAATTAAAACAAGTATTAATTAATTAAATAAATTATATATTCTATATGATAAAATATTAAAAAAAAAAACAGTCTTAAATGTCAAAACCCCAGCAACAACAGCAACAAAGTGACAAAGCGACTCAAAGCATCACATCACTATGACTTGACTGACCATTTCGGTAAAACAAGTTCAGATGAAAATGACTAAAATCGTTAACAATTTTTATACATTTTTATTTGAGTTTAAATCACGCAAAAACAACAAATCTTATCGATTGAATCAGTCAGATCAAACTCACAACCGATACAAAGTATGAATAAAACAAAATCGTATATATTAACAACAACAAAATGTTTAAATTATAAATATTATTAACTATTTTTTTTATATTATTTTAATATAATTATTAATAGTATTTTTTGTTGTTGTTGTTTTATATGGGAGTTTAGAGCAAAAAAATATAAACAAAATATAGTGATTTTTTAACAAATGCGGAAAATTCTAAACAAATATAAAATTAGCGCCCACTATAACAAAATAATAACAACAACTATTTATTATTTAAAATATTTAAAAAATATATGAGAAAGTTATAGTCAATCAAACACGATCATATTACACCCTCCTACACTTTGTTAACAGATGATCATCAGAAGAATTTTTGGGGAGATTCTAATACGAATGACCTAAGTTACCTTTCATGTTTAATATCAGATTACTAGAGGCCACAAACGCTCAAAACTTTTTAATAGTCGATCTGTCGGGTTGTAACGAATCTCTCGGTTACGATCTAGGGATCCGCTATTTATATGAATGTCAAAGTCATTTTTCTCTAACTTCCGAACAGTTAGTCTGATTTCGATGAAATTTCGAATAGTGATAACTTACATACCGTGAACTGATCCCCAGGGTCCAAAATTTGGACACCTTGGGTCTTAAAATTATTTATTTTTTATTTTTCTTAAAAAATGTTGATCTATATTGCCTAAGTTTTTATGGGTTTAAATTTAATCCGATATTATTAGTGTTCCTTATTTAATAACAAGATTATGTGGTATCATAATCATAAGGTGCAACGTTTTAAATATTTTTATGTTCACTTTAATGTCTCCCGTAAATTCCAGAAAGTCCAAACATTCAATATAAACTCGCTTACACCTCTTTATTGAATAATTTTATAAGGAATCAAATTGCTTTTATAAACTTCTATATCAAAGGTTCCCATCCAAAATACTATACATTTGACTTAGTGTAAACAAAAATATTCATTAAATTAATTTAATCTCTGTTCGAAAAGCGAGAATAGTGTACATGTAAAGTAAGCAGTAGTCTAACCTCTCGAGTAAGAAAAATGTTCTACAAGCATTACTATAATTCAACGTTTTTTACAATAGAACTCACTTTAATTCCTTTTGTTAAACTTCAGTTAACTAACATTTTATTAAATTTATTTTTAAACGCCTTAATTAACCAGCACTTCAATTATTTTCTCTTAAACTAGTGTTAAGCAAGTTTAATTAAACTCGGTTTAATCCTATGGATTTACTTAAACTTGAATTATTTGATTTTAATTAAACTCTTATTAAACGAGGTTTTTCTAAACTCGATTTAATTCAATTATTAAGCATTTACCAATTTGCAATAATATTTAAATATTTTATAGTATATAATATAACTAAGCTTGACTTTTTTATCAATAAACAAAAAAATCTTTCTTCGTCGAAATTCTATTTTTCACAATAAAGCCATTTTCATTAAATTCGAGATTTTATCTGAATCACATTAATTAAAAAATTAACCTCAGCTCTTATAGCTTAACCGATTCAGATAAAACCGTGTCGATCGGTGTTCTCCTCAGTGGGTGTCAATAGCTTTTTCAACTAAAATAATTGTAATAATTGTGCCCGTTCCAATGTTCAAATAAATATGAAAAATGTTGATTTGATTGTAGTGGGTGTTGAATCATTTTCTCTGCTGCAATCAACCTATGCTGGTGTAGGGTATATTTATTAATGCATTTTTTTAAATATTTTTTTAACATGATTTCAGATAAATCAAACAATTACAGAAACGACAAAAAAGTCGATTTAAGAAAAAAATTGTTTTTCTTATTTTTACGGGTGAAACATTAAAATGTCAGAATCTATAATAAAATAATTGTTTATTTACAAATGATTATTTGTAGTTGGAGTTTAATGCTTTAAAAAAGCCGCCTTAACAGTGGGTAACATAAATATAATTGTATAATTTAACATACAAAATTAAACTTGTAAAAAAAGTTTTGAATCTTAATTCTTAAAATTATATTTTATTCGATATTTAATTTTTATAATTACTGGAACCGAAATCAAGTCAGAATTTAAAATATTCAACGTTAGACAATATTTTACGTCAGGTTCTCTCAAACTATTCAAAATTTGTGGACTAACAGGTTTAAATTAATTCTATCAAAGTGTCACTCTTTAGAGCAAATTGGTAGGAAAACTAGTATGAAAAGCTTTTGTGAGCTAAAATGAAAGATTTTATTAGTATGTGACTGGTTTTATAATATAAAACGATTTTTAATTCTGTTAACAGATTTAAAAACGGTTAATTTCTCAAGTGGCTGTTTTGAATTTTTTTCCCAATTGACAGTCCGCAATTGGTGTTAAAGCCCAAAACATTCCCTAATTCAAAATATTTTTTTAAAATTTTGCATTTCCATGTTATCGAATATGTGCTACGGTGGTCGGTCCACAAAACCTTTTTGCTTCAGTAAAAACACAGTTCCAAAAATGACTTATATTGTGATAATTTTTTTATTTAATTAGGATTTTTAAAAGCAAATGTAATTGTACAATATTTGAGAAGGATCGGTTCAACATTTCTCTATAAGATTTTCTAATGGAAATGTTTGTAAATTCTTTAAATCTCAAGAGTTCCTAATGTTATAATCACAAAATAAGGTCATTCATGGCCCATAAAATTGTCTAACCGATTTCTAGAAATAGTTATTTTGCGAAGGTAGATTGATCAGTAGAACCTTTGCAACGTAAATTTTCGAAAATTTGAAATTTCTTTAAAAAAAATCAATTTTCAAAAATTTTAAATTTAAATCTTCTTCTAAAACTTGAAATTTTTTAGAATTTTAAAATTCAAATTTTAATAAAAAAGATTTACAATTTACTAAAAGTTTGAACATTAAAAAATAAACATTTAGAAAATTTTAATTCTGAATAAAAATTAAAAATTTTCAAATATTTAAAATTAAAAAAATAATAAAATAAAATAAAATAAAAAATAAAATTTTATAAAGTTTCAAATTCTACTAAAATTTTTTATTTTAAAATTATTTAATTTTTATTTTATTTTAAAATTTTAAATTTTATTAATTTATTAGAATTCGAATTTTATTGAAATTTTGAATCTTCTTCTAAGACTTTAATTTCCAAAAATTTGAAATTTCACTAAAAAAATTGAAATTATACTTAAATATTTAAATCAAACTACAGATTTGAAAATTTAATAAAAATTTTTAAATTTTTAAAATATTTATAAATATTAAAAACTCTCTTATATTTAAATTAAAAAACAATAATTAATATATTTAAAATTTTATTAAAAAATTCAAATTTCCCTTTAAAATTAAAATTTTTTCGAAATTTTGTAATTTTACTGAAATTTTTAAAATAAATATAAAATTCTGAAAATTTCTTATTATATTAAATGTCACTCTATTTGAAATATTACTAAACATTTTTTAATTTAAACTTTTTCTTAAAAAATTGAAATTTAATTTAAAATTAAAAAAAAATAAATTTTACTAAAAACTCAATTTGTTAGAATCTTTAACGTTTATTTAAATCTCACTTAATTTGAATTTTTTCGAAATTTAAATTTTTACCTTAAATATTTCATCTAAAATTGCAATATATGACAGGAAAGTAATAAATTTTCTTATTTTACGTGCCTTAGATTTCCCTTCTCTTAGAAGAGGATCATTAATATTATTTCAGTGTTTTTGTATTCAAACCATTTTTGTTTGATGCAACCTAAAAACGTAAAAAAACAACAAACAACTTAAAGAGAAATTTGTATGGAATGATTCATAAGTATTTAGACAAAATGACGCTAAATATTTTTTTAATAAATGAAATATAATATTTTTTGTTGCTTTTGTATTATTAATAAAAAATAATTTATTTAAAATTTTTATAAATATGATAAAATGGCATCAGGCCCAGTTGATAAATGCGCCCAACAACTATTAATAAAAAACTACAACAAAACAAAACCATAACAATAATACAACTTAATCTAAGAAGAAAAAAACTATAAAAAATAAATAAAGACAAGATAAATACAAAAATAAATAAATAAATAAACTACAAATTGTTTGTAATTTTCTTAGTTTGTTTGTAACAACAAACAGAAAACAAGTAAAAATGCTATATTCGGCTATGCCGAATCTTCAATACCCTCCACCACAAATGCATAAAATTAATTACGTTATGTTTCACTCACAAACGTACACAATGCATAAAGTTTTTTCATGTCATAAAATTAGTTATATTTTTGCTATATTTTTTTAATACTGAACCGATTTTGATAATGATAAATTGTAATAGATAATTTTACGAAAGTTATTCACTTGGATTTAAGGATTACCTCAGATATCGTTCTATATCTTTTAATATACTAAGTAAATAGGAAATTTCTCATGACTATAGGAAATACTGAGGTCTGTCAATTAATGTGGATGTGAGCATGCCAATAACAGACAGAGGTCAGACAGATAGGCAGACAGACAGACAGACGAACATATCTTAATCAACTCTGAATTTAATTTGATGCAAGAATTTATATTTACTGTGGAATCTGAGATGATTCATTCTTAGTGTTACACACGAAATAACAAAGTTAATATACCATCTTCACCACTTGTGATGGTGGAGGGTATAAAAATAGACAAGATCACTGTCGTGATCACAAAATACTAATAAAACTTTAATGTTTATAACTGACAACAAAAGTTCACAAGATATTGAGAAATTTAACATAAAATTAATTGTAACAGCTGATATTTATTACTACTTTTTTTCTAAAGAGAAAAAAATCCCAACTCTGATCTCTTCCCCCTCTTTTTTGCTATTTCGAAAAAATAAAAAGAAACTTGCGGCAGTAATCAACGTTCATTCATTCCTTCATTATTCTGTAAACAAACAATAAACGAAACAACAACAAAACAAACAAAAAAAGAACTTTGGTGAAGGTCTTTGTTTTCATTTCCACAGAATACTTGGTTTTGGTACGTACCCCCTTTAAATGGAATCAAAAAAAAAACTTTTAACTGTAAAAAAAAACTTTTTGAGTTTGCAGCGAAAAAAAGTATTTATATCATTTCATCAATAAAAAGTTTCATCAATAAATAATAAATGCTTACGCAAGGTATTGGAATTTTTATATTGTGGATTTCTATATCTGGATTGCAATGACACAATGGCAATGACCATAAGACGTATTGAAAAAAATCAAAAACTAAAAAAAATTCACCAATAAACAAGATTCCTTAAAAATGACCACAATTATTTATTTTTTATTTATTTATTTCAAAAATTATTGATTTTTCTGTTTTTAATTCTCTTTTCATTTAATTATTTTTTTAAGATCTGTAATTTATCTTCTTTTCTATAAATTATTTATTTTTTTCTCAAATCACTAATTTTCACCAATTTTGGTAATTTTTAACAATTTAAAAAAACCACTTTTAAAATTTATTTTTATTTCACTTCTTTTTTGTTTATTTTATACGAATTTATGTTATTTTTTTAGATCCTCAAATCGTTCAATTTCCCATAGAAAAACCCGCTCACACATCTATAAGTTACAAGATACTTTGTGTGACTGTTGGTATGACTAACTTTTAGTTGCTAAAAGCCAGATACTTAAGAATCTCTCAAATTAAGTGAAAAAAAAATGTTCTAAAACTGCGAAAAAAAAATAACAAACAAATAAACTTTTGTAAAAAATATCGATTTAGCTTTTGCTAACTTTGAAACCAAATTGTTTCAATTCCAATTCCCCCCTCATTAAGACCCATTTTTTGTTGTTTTTTAATAGGGTGGTGAAATTTAACGAAAGTTTAATTGTTGGTTTGGTAGGGGGAAAATGATTTCACCTACAGAGGAATCATTGAAGAATGAAATGCAATCAATTACATAAGCTTCAGCAAAGACACGAACCTCATGTTAGCTTAAGAAAGCTTTAGTTTTATGAAGTGGCAGGCAACAGTTTTTAAATAAAGTTTGATTTGGAGATCATTTGATGATCGTTATAAAAAGGTTTTGAAACCGGATGTAAAGTTTAGAAATATTACAGTGCTTCCAAACTGCATTTATTGGAAATAATTCTTTAACTTTGGCACATTATATGTTTCCTACAACTCCTTTGAAATCTGTATAACTTTTAATTATTGATACCCAAATAGTTTATTTTCTTTTTGGTTTATTTTTAATTCTGCTTTCTTGTTTGTAACGATTATTGATGATTTACATCTCTACATTATTTATGCAATTTCGGAATATAATTTATGGTTATTAATTATAATACTTTTTTCTTTAATGGACGATTATTTTCAAGTCATTATAAATGAGTTAATTTTTGCACTAAAAATTACTTAAATACGTTTTTTCTTTACCGTTATCAATTTTTATAAAAAATTGCAAGGTACCTACACTTTTGCAGTGCAAAAATATAAAATAACAAGAATAATGTTCGTTATTTTTATTTTATTTTGTTGAACACATTTATATTCTTTTATTTATTATATTTTTCAAAAATTTTCTTTTTAAAATTCACAATTTTTTTATCAAATTAGAGTACCTTGACTTTATAATGCATGATCATAAATTCCAAACCCTAAATCTTAAATCAGAATAAAAATTCCTTTTGTGTTGGTAACGATATTTCAAGACCTCTAATTAATGTTTACTCTTTAAAACAAATTCAATTAAGATCCAATTTTAGGATTTTTTGTTCCCTTTTTTGAATACACGTAAATCCTTAAATCAAATTAATAATTCTTTCAATACATTGTAATGTGAATCATTTGGAAAAAAATTAAATTTTTGCTTAAAAATTTTAAATTTAACCGTTTTTACTACCCTTCCATGAAGAACCGAGAATTCAAATTTATAAAGTTTC
Organism: Cochliomyia hominivorax; assembly: GCA_004302925.2. Taxonomy (NCBI): domain Eukaryota; kingdom Metazoa; phylum Arthropoda; class Insecta; order Diptera; family Calliphoridae; genus Cochliomyia; species Cochliomyia hominivorax. The sequence continues at coordinate 30,302,240 of PYHX02000413.1, forward strand.
ATTTTTGATTTTGCCCCACTAAGCATTATAGACATATCTCAGACCACTAGTATATTCTGGCATAAAATTAAAATCTGAGTGGATATAGCTATACCAGCCTATCTTTCTGTTCTTGGCACCTCAGATTCACAATGATTGGCAGAGCCCAATGAATTTTGGACTGAATATTTGTTATTGTGCTGAAAGGTTTCTTATTTGAAACCAGCAAACTCGGTACATTACATTAAAAGTTATAGATTGATATCTGAGGTAACCTTCGAATTCACGCGAATAACTTTCGTAAAATAAATTTAAATCGCAAATTAGAACGAAATTTTGCCATAAATACAATTCCAAAAATTAACAAAATCGGTTCTGTAGGAAAAAGTTATAGCCAAAAATATAACTGATTATGTGGATTCGAGTTATAGTTAAGAAAAACTGTTATATACTGTTTGCGGGTGTATATGTGCATTGAGTCGGAGGGAGGATTTAACAGAGCAGAATATAACATTCTTACTTGTTTAGTTATTTTCGAATGAAGGATAAATTTTTAAAAACAGCTTTTAATTGAGTCCATTTTCTTCATCCAACAATTGATAATAACTTTTGGGTGTTTTGAAAATTTCCAAAAAAAAAAAAAATAAAATAAAAATAAAATCGAAATATGAACAGTGATAAATTTTAATAAAATTTTGGAAAATTTTGCAAAACTTCAAATTTATTATTGACGTAATAAATGAATTTTTGCAGATTTTCTATACATTTTAAAGATATTTTCCTATTGAATTATACTTTTAAATCTTTAATAAGTTTTCTTTTATAAATTTTGAAATTATATTTAACCTTAAGTTATTTTAATAACAATAACAAAAACATATCAAAAACTCATAATAATAATTTTCATGAAAAATATAAAATTCCATAAAATTTACATAATCGTATTTGAAAATTCTATAATGTTCATTAAAGTTAACTTAAGATTTTGTATTGTTTATGTAACTTCCTATCACCATACATACCATTTCCCTCACCAAAACGCCTACAAACAGTCGTCGTCGTCTTCTTAATTTCCTTTTTAAAGATTTTTGTTTTATTTAACCTCAAACTCAAGCCAAGAGACACAGAAAAAAATATGTTTTTCTTTTCAAACTCGAAATCTATTGTTTCAGTCAGGGTTAAAGCAGGGGAGGGCAATAATAAATTTATGCAAATTTAATTTTAGTGACACTTCCGTTTACAACAGCAACAACAACAACAACAAGAATAACATGAACAGTAATAATAATGCCTGCAGTGTTAACATAATTTTTGTTTTTATGCCAGTTTCATCATTTCTTCCAGACGAAGACGAAATGATGAAACTGGTGTTAAAAATTTTAAATATTTTTGTTGGTGTAAAAAACAACAACAACTGCAACCCTAAAGAAAATTTTGTTGTTTTCACTTTTTGGCAACAAACAACAAGGACGCACGACATTGACTTGAGCCTGTCAATTGTGAAAAGATGTTTGAAGGTGATGACGTTTTGTGTGGTTGTAAAGAAGTCTTGGTGGTTTGGTGAGGAGTTGGTGGTAATCATTATATTCCACTTCATATTATTTAAATTACCGTTGTTGTTTTTGCTGTTGCTGTCATTGTAGTTATTATGTTTTCATCTTTATTGTTAGAATTAACGTTCTATTGTTTTTTGAACATTTCCGGTACTTAATTTAACATTAATGTTTTTTCTTTCCGATTTCTTTAACATAAATAAGACTTATGCTTTTTGTCACAGACAGACTTTAGATGGATACGAATTGGAAGGGGATGATTTTAGGGATATGGATTAATTAGGGAATTATCCAAGATCCAATAATATTAGGTATTTTATACAATTATTTATTATACCATTAGCGAATGAGGTATTATGCGTTTGTGAATCAATCAGAACACAAAATAAAATATTTAGTCCCATGTGGTTGTTATTTATAACTACAATAACAATGTATACAATAATATTTTTGAGATTTTGGCCAATATATTCATGCTAGAAATTTAATTGTTTTACTTAAGGGTCAGAAATATTTTTGTGGATTTTTCATAAGAAGGCATAAACTCGATTAGGCCATTAGTTTTCGAAATATGGGCGAAAATTTATTCTGACGCTCCTAGTCGCCACTCTGAAAAATTACTAATTTTTTCTCATATTTCTTTTTTTTTCAATTTTCAAATCGGTTCACAATTTTTTATTTTCCCTTTAATTGTTGTTGGATATAGTATTGAAAACAATAACAATGTAGGGCAAAGTAATGTTTTCGACTTTTTGATCATTCTACTTAAGCTAGAGACATAATATTGTACTAGCAGATCAGAAATAATAAGTCGAATTTTTGAGTTTGAAAAGTCACAGTAATCTGTCCTTTTTTCCGATTTATAGACAAAACCACAATATCCTATATTTTGAACCGCCTATGGGATATATGGACAATATTTTGATGCAGAAAAATAGCTAATTTTTTTCTTAATTTTGATTCGAAATCGGGCTATAAATAGCCGAGTTATTAATTATTCTTAAATGTATTTATACCAGTTTTGTTTTGGTGAAAACGAAAACTACTCGTGAATAAAATTTTCCATGCATATTGAGTGCTCTGGAGAATCTATGTTGGCCCATATAAAGGTCATTTTTTCATTTTTTTTTTTTTTTTTGAAAATTTGAAACTTTTTGTGAAAATTTTATTTTTTATGGAAAATTTAAATTTTTTTCTTTAAGTGAAAATTTACATTTTAATTTTTTAAATTTAATTTTTTTTTTTTTGTAAAAAAGAAAAAAAAAAGAACTGAGAAACATATAGTCGATAAAGACCGAATATATAATACTCTTTGCCATATTTTATATATTTGTGACAGTGATTTCTTTTTAAACAAATGTTAGAGGAAATATTGACATAATTTTATTTTTCTTAAATTCACCTTCAATTATTGTGGACACTATAATGTTGCTATTGGCATTTAAGCTCTTAAAATTTAGAACGTTGAATTAATGTCAAACTTAATTGAAAAAGAAAAATTAACTTTGAGGACCTTCATGAGTTTACATTCTCATTCTAGGATGAATTCTCAAATAAAAACTAAACTGTCTGATCAACAATTATAAAAAATTAAAAAATTATATTACGAGATATTGACCTATAACTAAGACAACCTCTAATTAAGATTATCAATCATAAATCGACAAATTAGAACAAAATTAATTAAAATTATTTACCAAAATATCAAAAAATATTACTATTCCCAAGATCATCAAAATCGGTTCAGTTGAAAAAGGTTATAGCGAAAAAAGTAACTAATTTTGTGACTAGTTAATGTTTCTTTGTTTATATAAAGAATACATTCATATATTGTATGCATTTGTGAGTGTATACAATAGTTTGTATGTGCGTATTATGTACATATACGAAACAATTTATTTATATTTTAGGTATTTGTGGTGGAGGGTATTGAAGATTCGGCAAAGCCGAATAAAGCATTCTTATTTTCTTTTGGATATTAACCGTTGGAAATGTTTCAACAAAATTTCATGGGTTCAGATCTGAGGTGTATTCGAGTCGGTTTGAAGGAGTATAAGATTTTTCTGACAACTCGCTAAAAGTTTTTTTTTATGATAATGACACAAAAAATATCTCAGGTGTGATAATGAAAACTATTTTTAAGATAATTCTAACGATGCGAAATTAAAAAAAAAATCGTTTTGGAACAATTGTGGTCATTAGTTATCTGTAGTCAATTAAATGATTTTAAGAACGTGTTTATATACAGAAGAATATTTCATATGATTTTGGTTAATACTTCCGAGACAGATTTATTGAACTCTAGAGATGATTCCAATCTATTTTTTCCATTTTTTTACAATAATAAAAAATATTCATTTCCTGTAAATGATCCTGACACAAGAGAGCAAAAGGGTAAATAATGTTTTCCACCCGATTAAATATAAAATATTAACAATTCTCTGTTATTTGAAGTGGAAAAATAAATTGAAGAATTTTTCAATTCCAAAGAAAATTTATCACACACATACATATAAAGAAAAATAAACCATTGAAAATAAATCATTGATTTTCAATAGCAAAAGGATTCAATATATCAATGAACATATTCATAGCTTTCCTTAATGTCAATGTGAGTTTCATCAATAAAAATGAATCCAATGATGAAAATGATGAAATTAGTTATGCAAAAAATTAAATTTTAGAGAAAATAAATGAGTTTTTTATAAATAAAAATTTTTGAATTAAATTAAAAACAAGTAAGAATGATATATTCGGCTATGCCGAATCTTCAAAACACCATAAATATGTATGCAGTAAATACATGTAAATGATTTGTACATACACACTTACACAATCACTCACAGACGTATACAATATATAAAAGATTTTCTAAAATATAACACGGAGCATTTTTGGCTTTGACTTTTTTCTACTGAACCGATTTTGAACGTTAATTTTGAAACGGTAATGAAGTACATATAACTCAAAATTGCATTCTAATTTGTCAACTTATACTTGACAATTTTACAAAAGCTTTTGCTGAAACTTAGAGATTGCCTAAGATATCGGTTTATATCTTTTAATGTACTGAACCGATTTTATTGGTTTAAAAAAGGAAACTTCTCAGAAATATGACAAATATTCAGCCCAAATTTTATTGCGTTTTGTCATTTATTGTTGCTGTGAGCGTGCCAAACAAATTTGATTTGATGCTGGAATGTATGTACATTATGGGGCCTAGAAAGATTCTTTCATATGATAAAGTTAATATACCCTCTTCACCACTTGTGATGGTGGGGGTACAAAAAATAATATTTTTCTTTAAATTTTCCAAAAATGTTTTTGCTCTTTAATTGAAGAAAAACAACTTTAATGAAATTTTCATTACAAATCATTTTACTTAGTTTTACTTTATTTCTCGTTCTTTTTTCGGTATTAAACCAAATAAATAAGAGAAAAATCAATATTTAAAATTGCATTCCATACACGTCGTCAACAAACAAATTGTAAGAAAAAGTTCTTTTTTATATCCCTTCGACAGAAAAAAAAGCACAAAAATGATAAAGAAAACTAGTAAAAGAAATCGAGAAAAACAGACAAAAATAGACAATTCTTTATGAGGAAATATCTTTTAAAAGTATTAGCAGACTCATAAGGAAGAAATAAAGGCAGAAAAAAAGCAGGACTAATGAAAAAAAGGAGAAAAAAGTCGAGCCATTTCTCTTACTTCGTATAACCATTTAAGTTATTCAAAAATTCCTATCACGTGCGTTCCCTTCCACTCTTTCCTTTTCTTACTATTCCAACTTTATTTTCCCCTCTTTCTTTTGCTTTGTGTGTGTGTGTGTTTTTACTGCAACATACTTTTAGCATGAGTCTTTTTTTGTTCCTGTTTTATATCCTTTAAACATAATTTTTGTTTTTGTAAAAGTGAACATTCAGCCAGCCGTTCATTCATTCATACAGTCATTCATACATTCATCTATCTTGTGCTTAAATTTAATACCGAAAAAAATATTTCATAATGAAAAAATTATGAAAAAAATTCTTATTAAAATATGAGTCTACAAATATTTGTATTATTCTCTCTCTTTTTAATACTAGAAATAAACTTAATGGGCTCTAATGTATGAAATGAGTAAATTATTAGTTACAAAATATGTTTTAGTCATTAATATACCCGGAATATATAAAAACGTCTGAATTTTCAACAAGAGGTTTGGTATCTAATATATTTCATAAATTATATAGATTCTTGCATCAAATCTTAATCATTTTAGTTACGTACATCTGCCTGTTATTGACACGCTCACATTCCAACTAAAGATCGGAACTGCATATATTTTGACCTGTTTTATTCGTTATTGTCTTTAGAAGTTGCATATTAAAAATTATCAAAATCGTTTCAGTACAATCAATATTGACCGATGTCTGAGGCAACATCATAAGCATGTTGACTATAAAATTCTTGATATAACAGTATTTCAAGTTTCGAAACCATGCGACCAGAGTTATACTTCCTAAGTTGGCTGCAATATTTGAGAAGAAGAAAATCGTTTTAATTTCTACATTCGATATCGGGAAAGTTTATTTTGTATTATACGTTCCAGATCATAATAGAACATAAAAATTGATTAAAAGTTGTGCAAAAAAGGTACTTAATGAATATGAATTATATTAATTACATTCCAAAAATTAAATTTTTATACCCCGCACTACAAAATCTCAAAAAATATTATTTTAATCTTTATTATTCTTTAAGTTATAAACGATATCAACTATATGGAATAAAATGTTGAATTAATGAATTGTCTATATCTCTGTTGTATATGAAGAGATTTTGAAAAATTTTTCAAGAATAAATTCGGCACAAAAATGTTTATTTATTCAACCAATAATAGGGACTTCAATATCGGGAAAAGTATTTTTCCTATAACTCAGAAACTAATAGTCCGACTAATCAAATATTCAGCACATAAACCCCCTATGTTATTTGAAATTTAACTGCGAAAAAATAATCTGTAGCTCTCATAGAACCTTAAAAAACAAAAACAAAAAATATGAACTAATTTCCCTCTATTTCTGTATATTTCCTATCGTTTCATAACATTTCATATATATTAAGTATAGGTCGGTTACACATATTTGATATCAAAATAAATACGAACGGACGCTCATGACTCAATAAATTTCATGATTCTTTTTGGGGTTTTAGATAAAAATGGAATGACGAACTTACCCTTCTGAGATTGTGATGGGTACAAAATCCGTAATGAGTTCTTAATCATTTGGTTATGATTTTTTTCATATCTCCAAAAACTGTGGACCATAAAAACCAAAATAAAAATTTCCAATTTAGGAGTTTTCTACTAAGAAACCCCTTAATTAAATCAATAATTAGTTTACACATTTTTATTAAAAGCGACAAGATAAGTGTATTAAAAAACTGACATTTTCAGAAAACCGGGTTTCAAATATGTTTTTATGTCAAAAACCCGGTTTTTGTTTGGTTATAAATCTATAAAAAAATATTATTATTTAATAGAAATTTAGAGTTTATCGAATGAAAAACCTATACCGTGTAATCACCTTTATATGGAAAGTTGAAATAATGGTTCCATCGTAATCAAAATTTGTATTTGTTTTTATACCAAAATAACCATTTGTAACAGATGTATTCAAATTATACTTACACTGCATAATGTTCTAAATGGGTTGGGGTGGTGTATAGAAACTTTTTGGTAGTGTTTTTCGGTATCGAATTTAAAATAATGTGGTTTTATATTAAGTCCATAATTTTTCCTTTACGGAAATTCGATTCAGAATATGATGTCTAATATGCATACTTTACTTTACTCATGTAACATACGGAATGAAAATTTTATATACTCTCAATCATGAACGACTAAACAAAAATGAAGCTGAATATTTTAGTTAAATGCTTAAAAATACCTTCCATTAAAAACCGGTTAACCGACTGAAAACAACCTTCATGTCGAATAATTTGAAAATAGAAATTATTTGAAACCGGTCGGTTTTCTGAACCGGTTTTCGGTTTCGGTTTTTGATTACTCTAGACAAGATTTTCATTTACGCTTTTGATAAATCTTGTTCACTAATTTTAAATCTAAAACAACGTTGAAATTCAAATCCATTTAAAATAAAATGGCGCCAAATTATCATAATAACAGAATTTGCGATAAGATTAATTTTATTAGACATTTTTTCTAAACAGCGAAACGTGACATGAAATTGTCAAATAAAATATGGGAAAAAACATTTCTAATTTTATTTTTTTAACAATTAAATTATGAATGTAAATTTTGTAAAAAAAAAAAACAGAATTAATTTAATAAAAAATTAAAAATTCTAAACATTGAAATGTTAACACTTGTTTTTAATTTCAAAATTAACCATAAAGTGACATATGTCAGTTTAGGAATAGTTTTTTTATTTTATTTTCAAATATAATTTATTTTTCATTTTTCCTTTTAAAATGGAATTTATGAAGTGTTTAAATCCTTTTTAAATACGTTGTAAATCAGGATAATCGCTGACACTTTCAAATACATAAAATATATTTCAAAAAAAAATTTTCAAATGGGGTGTTTATTAGGATCAAACGTGACATTATAGAAATATAAATGATTTTTTAATAATTATTTGAAAATAAAAATATTTTTTGCTGGAATGCAAAAGTTTTAATGGGGGAATGGATTTGAATTTGGGGTTTAAAAAAATAATTAATAAAAATAATTAATTCAAAAATAATTAACAAATGAGATCAAAAACTTCTTAACACACGTTTTTCATAAAAACTTTTAACCAAAGTATTATTTTTTTTGCTGATCGAGTTACCTTTGCGACACATGTCAGTTAATATGTTTAATGTCTAAATTTATTTTAAATACTTTCAACAAAATCCAACTTGGTCCTACACGAGTTGGCCAAGCTTATTAAACAGTACCGGGAAAACATTTCCGTTGATAGAAAACCTGGTTCAGCTAGATGAAATGGTCCACATGATGTTTTTAAAGCCAAAAACTAGAAAGCATTTTCAAAAGAGCACTCAACTTAACCGGAAGGAAAGAGGCTCAGATAGCTTAGACCTCGAACTGTTTGCGACAAAAATGATAGCAAATGCAGTTCTTAAAATATGCTCAAAAAGTTCTTGATAGGAAAACTGCTAAAAATTTTGGAAGCCAAAAACAAAACATGGAAATTGCAGTCATGTTTTCAAAAGTAAAAATATTATTGTTGTATAATGGATGACGACATGTATGCTCTGGCAGATTTTTGCAACTTTCTGGTCAAAAATTTTCAGTTGCTGATGCTAAAGGGAATGTTGAAGCAAAGTTACAACGGGCTCTATAATTACCAAAATTAACATCAGGGATTGTTTCATAAACTTCATAATAATTTGTCCACCCTGTACTGGAATGAAGTAATGAATATTCTTATTTGACATCTTGTCATTATGGTAAACAAGCACTGAGTTGTATAAGAACAATAATGTGGTATGTGTACCAAGAGAGACAAGTCCTCCAAACTGACGCTATCTAAGGTCAGTGGAGAGATATTGGGCTCTTAAATTGAAGAATTGAAGAGCATGTAAAAGATAACCAAAAATGTGGAAAATTTTAAAGGGATATGGACTGAGCTGAGCAATTAACAGAAAGAACTATAAAAGATTTCCGAAAGGTTCAAAATTTCATCACTAGTGATTAATTTTTTTTTTTAATTAAAATAATTTCAATGAAGTTGAAAACTGTAACTGTAAATTTAGTGTGTCTTGTTATACTCTACATCACCATAGATGGTGAGGATATTATGCGTTTGTGCAGATGTTTGTAACGGGCAGAAAAAATAGTCCTACCACAACTTTAAAGTATACGTTCGATTCAAAAGCACTTCCTGAGTCGATTTAACATGTCCGTCCGTCCGTCCGTCCGTCCGGCTGACCATAAAGCTTGTTCGCAAGTAAACAAATTATTCAAGGGCCGTTCATAAAAAACAACGTGGCGTAGGATATTACATAGTCGGGCTTGACCGATTATAACATTTTTACTTGTTTTTTTTTTTTTTTTTCAAACATATATCTATGTTAAGAATTTTTCAATCTCACTCCTTATTAATGTATTTAATTTTTTTTACTTAATATTAAATAAATATTCAATATTTAATTCCAACAAAAAATTCTGTATTTAAATGTTTATTAACGTGAAATGAACAACAATAATCAAACCGACAGTTCAATTGAAAGGAAGTTCATCAGTGTTGATTTGTTGAAGGTGATTTCCTTCCTTCCGTTCATTCATTCATTCACTCATTCATTAATTCGTTTGTTAAATATTTGTTGTACGAATAATTATTCAAAACTGATGTTTGCTGTCAGCTGAGTACCAACAACAACAACAATAACAATAATATCAAAACAGTTAATAAACAACAACATGAAACCGAATTGAATTGAATTGAAACTAAAGAGAAGAGATGTTAATTTTGGCCCTAAAGGCACATGTGTCTGACCAACAACAACAACAACTAACAACACTAGTGACCAAATGTAAATAAAATCCAAAATTAAATTTTGCACATTCAACCAAACGTTTCAAGTACTTGTGATATGGGAGAGAGGAAGCGGGAGTAGAGTAAATAATTTTTACTTTATTGGCATAAATTGTTTAGTCAATTCATTCATTCATTCGCTCATTCATTCGTTCATCTGTTTATTTATCTTCATTTGTATTTATTTAGATTTGTTTCCCCATTCGAGAGATAGAGAGACCGAGAAAATGTTTTATTCATTAGATCTAATCAAAGTTATCTCAAGAATAAAAACTTAAGAAAATAAAAAATATACGAACTTTATTAAGTCTCTTATGATTTCAATGAATAATTTTGATACGAATTAACTTTTCAATTAAAGTGATAATATCTTCTTTGACCATGTTAGCTTTAGGGAAATATTTATGTTAAAGAGGGAAATTTAAAGACGATTTATATTGTACATTTAAAAGGGTCCCAATATTGAACATTTCAGAAATGGTAAAATTTTATTTAAAGCAAATGAAAAGATCAAATAAAATTGACAATATCTTATAATCTATAATAAAAAATGTCCTTAATACCATCTTGCCGATATTTTTCAAATGTAATTTTAACTATGAATCAGCCGATTGAAGTTATATGAAATTTCAGATAGCATTAGCTGGGGAGGTAACTTCCCAATAAAGTTTTTTAATGTAAAGTGAAATTCGACCATGAACGGAGTTATGGTGGATTCAAAAAAAAATTATTTCGGACATCAAATCTTCTTTACCCACATGCCAAATTTTCTAATGTAATTTCGAAAAATGTACAGCTTCCATTGACCCTTTCAAATTACGTATAATTTCTATTTATCTCTTTTTAAATTTAGCAATTTTTAACTTATTTCCAACGGTTTGATTTGATGTCTTTGAAAGACACGGCTTGAGTCCAGAAATATATCAGATGTGACATAAAAATTTTGGAAAATTTGTAACAAAAAAATAAAATTCTTTTAACTATTTTCTCTTTCTATGAAAGATATTTGGATGAAATTTAAAAATTTGAATTTCGTTATGCTAAATAATAGCATTTTTATTTAGAATAAAAGAATTATTGATTTTAATACCCTCCCCTTTACAACTGGTGAAGAGGGTATATTAACTATGCCATTACGCGTGTACTCCTAAAAAGGAATCGTCTAAGACTTGAATCCAGAGTATTTCTCATAGTCCTGAGAAGTTTAAAATTAGCAAAATCGGTTCAGTATATTAATAGATATAGACTGATATCTAAGGCAAATTCGTAAAATTTTATATGGACAAAGTTCAACACTTATTTGTGCTTCTTAAATTTATTAGGACTAAATGAGTTTGAAATCCCATTGCTGAGAAATTTGTTTGAAATAACAAGCATCGTTCTAGAGCTCAAATTCATAAATATAACTTTTAAATTCGATATGTATTTATTACAAGGTTTACCATTAACAAACAGCCAGGCGAATGGATATCGTTAAATCTGAAAATATTTCAGAGTCGAAGAGCACTATTGGCCGTAATAAATATCTGCATAAACGCATAATGCCGGCATTAAATCCAGCTGTTATTAAATCAAAGAAAATTTATTAATTCTTCTTTTCTACCTCTAAATTATGTTAAATATTATACCAAAGAGCGCTCTCAATTCGAATGTCATTTTATATAGCAAATGTACGTATTTATGTACAATTACCTGTATACAATGTATCATTTGAAAACATCATTTTAAATGATGATTTCTTATCAAAAATTCCGTTTAAAAATGTTTAATTTTTTATTTATTCATCAAATAAACATTATTTTATTTTGATTAAAAAAGTGTGTTAAAAACATACAATTTGAACACAACAACTGAAAATAACTGAAATCGAAAAACTTTTACATAAAATTACTTACTACCGAAAATTACCTTCATATCATCATACAATTTAAAAAAAAATTCCTCATAAAATGAGAAAATAAGTAAATTTCAGTAAAAAAGACGAAAAATAAAATTGTACGCACCTTATCAGTAATAAGAAATCATGAGATCCAGAGTTTTTATTACTGTTTCGTCTAACGTGAACAGATTTCATTTAATTTCTAAATATTTTTTTTAATTTTTATTTTATATCCATTGAATACATGTTGAATGTACATACCCTCGTACATTCACATAAAGATATTAGATTATAACATTGAGTTGCTGAAGTAAAAAATACAATAAAAATATATTTACAACTTTTTATTTAAAGCTCATTACATTCGAAATAAAACGTCTAAAAACAAATATTACAACAATGTCTTCATCATTGTTGTTGTTGTTTTTGTTATTGTTGTATATTTATTGAAAGTAAAATTGTATTTAATTTACAAAATTCTGTTAAAAAACAGTAACATTTTTCAGGTAAATTTTTAATCAAAAATCTTTAACCAACAGAAAAAAATCATCTTAAAAAGTAAAAAAGTTTTTGTTTTATATTTTTATTTCATTTCACTAAATAATGAACAACAAACTGTCAGATATTTAACACACTCTCGTGATGTTAAATAATGAAACGACAACTAATAAAATCATCATTAATTTTTAGTGAAATGTGAAATGAAATAAAATAAAACAAGTGTGATGCTATATTCGGCTGTGGGAATTTCACCACAAATGCGTGTGAAGTACAAGTACAATTTTATTGAACCGATTTTAATAGTTTCGGAAAGGTAATGAAGTACATAAAGTATAATATTTGGCAAAATTTCATTCTAATTTTTTTATTTATAATTAACAATTTTACAAAAGTTCTTCACTTGAACTTAAAAGTTGTCTTATATATCGGTCTATATATTTTAATATTCTGAACCGATTTTGCTGGTATATTCTATAAAAAATACCCAGGTCTAATTTCATTAAGCTCTGTGAGTTATAGTGAATGTTAGCATGCCAAAAACAGACGGACGGACAGACAGATCGACTTAGATTTTGATTTGATGCAAAAATATATTTACACATTATGAAGTCTGAGATGATTTATTCTTAGCGTTACAAATGGAATGACAAAATTAATATACCCTCTTCACCAATTGAGGTGGTAAAGAATATAAAAATAAAATAAACTTCTCGAAATAAAATAAAAATCATATTTTTTTTCTAATAATCATTAATATTAAGAGAACATAACGGTAAATGGGAAAAGTTAAAATTTAAAGAAAGTTTATGTTCATTTGAGACATTGTACTGATTGGAAATTGAATATTGAGGGAAATCACTGATAATTTTTGTTCAATAACAGTGAGTGATGCTTTAATATCATCTTTAATATATGTACTTATATACACTGTTGTTCAAAACTTTATTATGAATATATTTTATAAGAAGTGCATTCGAAAAATTCTAACATAG